>JAPMOQ010025202.1:216848-303119 GCA_026543055.1 Argiope trifasciata | reverse complement strand
ACGCCTGCAAAACAAAGCGTTCGCTCCACTCCTTTACATTACATTACCCACGCCTGCAAAACAAAGCGTTCGCTCCACTCCTTTACATTACATTACCCACGCCTGCAAAACAGTTTTCACACCATTATGTTGCATTACCTACTGAAGCATACACATTTAGAATAACCAAAATATCGACTATGTTAAGAAGCGCTATATACCGCTTAATTATGATCCCAATAGGACGCTGCCATATCCCTAAAGTATCATTTTTCCCTTACCCATTTCTATGACCCTCCATTTTCACACTCCCATCCATTACCCATTCGCTGTTTGCACATTCGATTCGTCACACATTCGATTCGTAGATCCTCAATCCGTATATCCACGTTATGACTAACGTGTACACGATTCACTCAGTGAACTCATTTTTCATATATTACAAGCGCAGTTTAATTCGTATATTTCATGTCATGTTTATATTATAACTAAAAATCAGCCTCTACAAAAGTTATCTTTACCACTTTTGAGCCTCTTTACTTAGATATATTTGGTTATTCTTGCATAAAATGCAACTATAAAAAAAATAACCCCAATTATATGTGGACCAGACATTGCGTTTTATTGTTAAATGCTCATTTTGATTTTCATAAACCACCATTTCTCGAAAATTTTTACAATAAGATTAAGTTTTTAAATTTAGAATTTAACTTTATTAAATTCTTTAACGAAGGTGTCAACCTTGGTTTTGCCCTTTGGACTGCTATTAACACGAACTTTATCACTACATTATTTGGTAAATGTTTGAGAACTGGTTACGTGCGCTGCGATAATATATTACGGAACACATTTTCAATTTTATCTAAATATCAAACATCAAGAAGTCTTTCCTCTATCGACAAGTCCCCAGGGGAGGAAAAAAATTTACGTATAGTCTTCCTGGCACGAGAATTCGACAACAATATCCACATTTGTCACAAAATTACAATTACAGAAACGGCAATGAAAAATTAACAGAAAAATTTCAGAGATTAAAAAGTAGAAGGCACAATTAATCTTTCTCATTCTTAAATTCTGAATTAAATTTCTCATTCTTCATTCTGAAACGACTCATTTATTGCAAATCCATTGCTACACGGTTTCTTAAATCCTACCAAGTCACCAAAATTTTCTTCTGGAATCTATTCGTTTTGTTCTTACGAAATTTGACAAGAAAAAAAAAGGCCTTGTCATAATGATGAAATCGTTTAATTTCATACTTTAATGGAAAGCTAAAAACTAATCTAATAGTTTGAATCGTGAAGCGCAGAAGAGTGCTGAAATTTGAAACCTGTTCAAATGCCTTTGATGCCGAATTTCCCGATTTCGCGAATATTCAAGAATCTAGCAATTCAGGTAACATTTTCTCAGTTTCCAACACCTACTAAAGTCACCAAGAAAGAATTGACAGATAATGCAGAATGTTACGATTAGGAATATCCCTTCCCCGATTTTGGTAATTTTGAATTGCATCAAATGTTAGAAAGATGCAAGACCAAATAAACATGGATTTTAAAAAAATCCAAATTTCATGGTTATCGACTTAAAACCGGGTTATTAAATAAGTCCTCGACGAAATAGGGAAATGATTCATGCTACGACACAAGAGAACCCATCAGACTTTAATTGCAAGATTTAGAAATGAAAATGTAAAGTTAATAAATTGTGTTTTCTAAAAATAATTTTCTTGAAAATTTTTCGTGATGCCTTTGAGATGCCGTATTTAGTTTTTCGAATTTGAAAAATCTGGTAATTTTCTTAAAATTAATTGCTCTTGGGGCCGATGCGATATATCTAGCTCAACAATATATCAAAATAGTAAAATTTTAAGAATTCGTTTTATACCGAATTCATACACAGAAAATAACTAGGATTAGAAATTCAGTAACTTGAAATAAAACATGTTGTAGTTCGATTAACAATTGAACACCGGAAATTGCAATCCGCAGTTGACGTTTAAAGCCTACTTTATATATCTTCTTAAATTTGAGAATACAGGACGTTAATGGTTAGAAATGCGCATTTCATGGAATTGTTAATTTAGATGCAAATCCGAAACTAAAATAAAAGAATTTTGATCAGAAATGTTATCGATTAAAATTAAGTATTAAATTCCACAATTAGGAAATTTCAGTTTATAGAACAGTGCATGGAAGAAAAGTTGAAGTTTTACATTCCAATGCTTGCAGTTAAGTACAGTAATAAATTTTTGAAAAATAACTTTACTTGCATTTTCCTGCTTGTATCGCTGAATATTTAAGAAAAAGTACAATTTTAAAAAATCGCAGAACATTTAATGACAATTATGGTTTACAATTTCAAGAGCTTGCATTATTCCTTTTACTATTATATTCGTGCATGGAAAATAAAATTGCAGGTATGAAACATCCAAGGTAATATTCCTAAATGAATCACACCATACTTCAAGTAATAATTGTCGAAAATCCAACATTATAGTCCTAAGGTGACTTTTAAAGTCTATTTAATACCTCTTAAAATCTAAAACTAATAATTTTTTTGATTCAGAAGAAATTTCTTGAAAATCATTTTAATACGGTCTTAAGCATTTTACCGTTGACACTCATTGCCCTTTAGTAGCCTTTATTATCGAAAATCAAGATAGAAAAATTAGTAACCTTCGTGCTCTGCATACGTTATTGTTTCTCTAAACTTTTTCCCATAATGGCAACCGACATATGTCACATCATAGAAAGACTAAGTGGATATTTTTCCCTATATCTTATGAAAAGGAACCCCTTCATTCTGTGTCTAAGTAAAATGCTAAATAAGAATAGTTGAAAATGTTGGGATAAATTCTTGCTCATTGCGATCGAAATATTAACATACCTTGGCCTCTTCTCTTAACAACATGCCTGGTCACTGATAAGGAACTATTAATACCAAGAACTGGGACAAATATAATTAGCAAAGAAATCATCCTCTTAATAAACCGCTTTTAAATACGTTTTTAAAAAAATGGTTGAATTAATTCTTTGTTGAGAAATAACGAATTTCGTTTCAAATACAGAGAAATCATTCCCAACACTCGGATATCCATTCACCTAATAATTTGACGATTCTTCCTAAATTTAATTATGTTAATTTAATATGATAAAATTATTCAAATTACGAACTTTATTCAAATACAATGCATTAGATTTGCATATTACAACAGTTTGTTTATTTTTTGATTAATGTACTTATCTTGAAACTGGACGTGCTCCCCTAAGGCTCCAAAATCATGTGGTCTTGCTTTCACAGTCGATTGCTTTTGGGACTGAAGTGCGCTATTCCATCCAGATTTGCGATATGGCAGCATCAGTTGCTTCACAAGGCATCAGATTCTAGATTCTTTACTTGCAACTTAGAAATTGCACCAATGTGTGGCCGGTATGTGCCAAAACTTTTCCATGACAAAATGAATCCCGGACAGAAAGGGATTGATACTTGGTCCCACTTGCCGTAGAAGAATTCTAGAATAGAAAAACTGAAAAGAAAAATTGCTTTGATCATTAAGAATATAATTTGTTCTGTACAGCAGCTTCAATGTACTCGTTCATTAATTTTTATATTATCATTTTACGAAAATCAAAGTATCAAAGCGTAATATAATAAGCCTAAATGTGGCTGCAGGGAATATTACAATAACTTGTGTCAAAAGAAGCAAATCTATCGACAATTAAAGCCAATAGGAAACTATTTTGTTCACAGTCATTAATTCACCAATAAGTAATTCCTGGATGAGGGTATGATAGCACTGAAGAGACGTGAAGTAGACATATTACGGGCGTTTTCTTCTGCTATCATTAAAAAGCATTTGCATCCAATAGGATCAAATGCGTGTGCAAAAAAAAAAAAAAAAAAAAAAATAAGGATGGAAGATTATATGCAGCTATTCATTGGGATAAGCACATGCATTGCCCGGTTATTGGATACATTTCTTAACTAAAAATTATAAAAATTTGTTAACTTTATTACAAATATTACCGACCACTAGTTTTTAATACTTCAATTTTAATAAGCATTTACTATCATCTTAAAAATAAGGTTTTTATTGTACTCTTTCACGATCTTGGCATTATTTTTTTAATTAAATATTGTGGCCCTGTCAGTTGCGAAACAAGTATCACTAAAACAAGTAATAAAATTTAATTGAATTCTTACTTAGATCAAGAAAGAAATTTTTTATTTTAGTTACTTTTTTATCAAATAATTGTTAAACAAGTTATTAAATAACCAAAAAAATTGATTTTCAAGAATTCACATTAAAAATACCGAAATCCTATTTTACCGATTGAGCTACTGCATGTGGATTTCCATTTTCATTACAAGCTGCTAAATCTCTAAAGTATTAAGAATGAATTAAATTTAATGAATTAGTACTTGAAAAAACTGCATCAACATCGAGTGTCATCCAGTACAAGTTTTAAAAAATGTAATTGAACTCCAGTGGATGAATAAAAAGTATTTTATTAACTATTGAAAATTTGAACAACATATGAATATAGGGAGAGTGAACTAATAGTGGGAATTGAAAACGTAGAAGGGTGTATTTATTTTATTAAACAGAAAGGAACTTGCATAGTTGATTAACTTCCACAGCATATTATGGCAGTACATTTCCTGCGAAGAAATAGCATTAAAATATGTAATTCGATATAGCTTTCTTTTCATAAATATATTTTGGAATTTGGTTTCAATAATGCATCTTATTTCCCTTTCCTTTTCGTTTCATACTGCACGTGGTATGTCAATGAGACGAGCACATTTGACAATCGATTACAAACATCCAATTAAATTGATTTGAATTGCTCATCGGAAAATTTGTAAATTCAAATTATGATTGACAACTTGTTGCCTCAGCAGATTTAAAATTCAATCGATATCTTAAAATATTCTTCTAATACCTCACTAAAAACCCATCTATTTTAAAACAATAAGGAAAACTAAGGAATCAGTCACCCATCTGCATCCGATATGGAGAATTTTAATTTGATATGAAAGCTCATGACCATTATGACAGCTTCCACAATTCTTCACTTAAAATCAAAAAGAATACTGTATAATAGATGGAGTAAATCTTGAGACAAACTTAGCCAACGGAAGCCACAATCTATTTCAAAAATTCCCTTAGAACACTCATGACACCTTGATGCATCATGTTTAACCACTTGACATACGAATTTACTTAACTTCCTAATTAAATGACGAACTTAATAGCTTCCTTATTGGAATATTTACTATTATTTTAATTCATTTAATAATACGTGTCAAGTGACTTTTCATTTAAAATTATTTAATACTTTTCACTTAATTGCAGATTAAAATTAAAAATTCAGTAATTCGATGCGCGTCTCGGACACTTCATTGTATGTGAAGTGGCTAAAGTCTGGAAATCTCGGTTGATCTAATTCAATCTTTTAATTAGCTTGAACTATTTTTTTAATTTCTTCAATTCTAATGAATTGGAGAAAAGTCTTTTCTTTCAGAAAATTTACAAAATAAAGTACATAACCCTCAGGCTTAAATACTGGAATGATTTCTTCACTTTTCACAGACAACCTACTTTATCACTTTGAAATATAACTAACAAATCAGAATGCTATGCTCCGTAATTATTGAACAACTTTTATTGTAATAATTCTTTTATTATACTTTCATCGTGATAAGATACAATTAAAGTTGCCTTGTACGACTAAATTAAACGTTGTAATCGAGCAGCTTAGGTTACTACATTAATGAAATTAACAGGTATGCCTAGTCATAAAATTTTAATGAGATACAACTTATAAAAAAATAACCTTTAATTATGACTAGGTAGTTATGATAACATTCTCAATTATTTTTATATGTTTGCAAAATGATAAGATTGGAAAAACCGGTTCAATTAAGTTAGAGAATTTCGACCTTTCCTTTCCCTGAAAATTGAGGTGGACGCGACGGATCACCCCTAGATGACATGCCGAGAATTCATGAATTTTCAGATGGAAGATAACTTCTAAAATCGGTGCATTAGATATTTAATTTAATGATTCGACATCGAGACTCGATAGATTTCCACTTTTAAGACTTATTGCAATACGGAAAGTAATTTATACTGCATACTTCATCTAGACGAACTTCAGTTAGAAGTAGCATGAAAACCGAACCCAACACCCTCGGAAATAAATTAACTAGAAACATGCACAAAGTGCCATGGTTTGTTTAGAAACTCATATTCATAAGGATTTATAACTTAGTTATGATTGGCACAAAAATATATTATTTCATAAAAAAGGCGAAAAAATGATTATGCAACAATTAAATTAAAACTTACCAAATTTGCTAGACACCCGTACAAGGCTAGAAAATGTAGGCGACTGGTCCGTAACTAGTTCACTGGAGATTTGTCACTACACCATGACGACACTGAAACGAAAATAACAATTTTTATTATTTAAATTATTAAATTTTAAGGTCTAGCCGGATTTATATTATGTATTCATTTTAATTTCTGCGCATACGAAGTATAGAAAAAATCCCGTTATCGTTAAAAAAATTCGAGAGTTAGAAAAAACATCTTTAAAAACCCCTCTCATCTTTAAAAAAAAGTGAAAAAGGAACTCAAACATTGATCTTGACGGATAATTTGGTGTATGTTCCATAAACAATGTTGCTTATTTCTGTCAAATTTTGAGCAAATTTCGTTGAACGGAAATCTGTTCTTTTGAACTGTTATAATTTAACACAACCACAAAACTATAAGAGTTAGTTAAACAAAAATTCCATACACAGATTCAACGCTTGTAGATTAGACATTTGTCAAGACTAGACCAAATCCAATACAAGGTTGACTGTTTGCCGATGTGTACTTTCAGAAATAAGTAAATGCAATGACTCAAAAAAGCAAACTACTTAAATACATCAAATTTGATATGGCAATTTGTGTCTGCAAGTTAATTTTCTGTTAAATTTTTGTTCCACTCGATTGGGAAGCAAATGTCCAACCTAAATTCGAATTTTGAATACTATTAACCGCATACTAAGGATTAATCTCCAAAAGAATTCGCCAAAGATCAAAGATTTCAGTAAAAATGCTAAATTTACTAGTTTTTGTACACCAACGCCATGTAAGGCATTCAATAACACCCTTATTAGAGGATATGTGATATAGTGGAGAAACCCTTCCCACTGGTTAAATTTTATGGCCCTTCTATTTATGCTGTGCAACTCATTTTTTACAATCATTCACAATATCCAGAGGTGAACCACCTTTCAGTTAAACAATGTCAGCTATACCGCACATCGGCATATCAGTCATCTACAAAGAGTCAACTAAGATTCTGCAGTTTAAAACATTGGATAGAAGCATAAAACATGCTTTTATATTTTCATCGTTTGCATCTTATTCCTATGTAATTGGTGGCATTCCTTAGTTTTTCTACAAATATAAGTGGAGTTGAGGTAATTGGATTCTATCGACCTTATAATCGAAATTGTCGGTAAATTATGAAAAACTAACTCCAAAATGTGTACATCAAGGAAAAAATGACAATTTAAATTTAAACTATCAGTAAACATTTTTATCCCTTTGAGTATATTTGACGTATTAGAACATTCCGTATTTGTTTGAATTTTAACTTACAAAATAAAATGCAATTTCAATTACCCTAAGTAGCAGTATATATTCCGAATATTGAATAGATTCTTGCATGAAAGTTACAACATTCACATGTTCAAAAAATTAAATATGCTTAAAAAACGAAAATCATTTCAAAGAAATGCGTAGTCAAAGTGTTGATACCAAATCCTTTTAATAAAAATTGGAAAATTAGTATAAGAGGCATTGTAACTTTAATAACTTAAAAAATAGTTTGCTATAAAATGATTGAATGACGAACAGTATTTAGGAAGCAATTTTGCTATACAATTTCAAAATAAACAGCGCGTGCCTAACAAGTTCCAATTTAAAATAAAATCAGAATATTACCAAGGAACTTAATAAATTGCTATTTATCAAAATTTGCAGATGGGTTTCAAAACAGTTCATTTTGGTATTTCCTGTACAAGAAATTTTCAAACCAATTTCTAAAGTTATTTTTAAGCAAAAATGTAAAATTAAATTATTTCTAAACATGCAGTTCGTCATGCCTTTGACTTGCGAAAACAATGTCATTATACAGACGAATTTGTATTGTACAATAATTTTAAAGACTATTTCAAGCATAAATAAAAGTATACATTTATGGCAATTGCATGTGTATCATTCAAAACAGAATATTTTAAATCTATAGCACATACAAACTAAAAGTTTCAAAATGAAACAGTTTTATTTGAATTTTAATATGATCAAATAAGTGGCCCTTAAAAAGTTAACTCGCTAAATACTGTAAATATACATTTATATATCAAGGATTCAAGACCCAAGAAGTTACTTTGCTTAATAGATAACCTAAGCTATCATTAATGGCATTACTGTATATATCAAATTCTTTAACAATACTAACAACTTCATTATTTCAGACTTTATATGCATCTTGAAGATTTATCTATTTCCAAAGTTAATATTGAGAATTTAAATGCGAGAGTAAAGTGAAAAACCAAGTTAAAGTCAGGTTCCAATAAGCAAGACTATCAATACAAGGATAACATTTAGTTTCTTAAAGATATTCAAAATGCAACAAATTATTAAAGTTAAAAATTTTAGGTATAAATAACTCTTTAGCTATCATATTTTAATTATTTAGGAAGAAAATATATTCATTAATAGAAGACAGAATTAAGTTTATACAAAGAAAACATTTTACCTTTATATTGCCGCTAATTTCAGTTCAGATGTTCAAGTTTTACATCGTAATAAAATAGCGAAGGCTTGAAATGGCACCCCAGACCAAAAAATACCTTCACTGAGAAATTAATATACATCAAAGAGTAGCAAATTTTATCAAGAAATGCAAACTGCAAATGAACTGCCTTATATACTAGGGACATCAAAATTAAACCCAGTTAATGTGAAGACATAGAATTAGTTGTTCTCTGTTCTCTTCCAAAATTTTATCAAATAATCGCCCAGAAGGCGTAAGGGTTTAAGAAATTTATAAGGTCTGACGTTTGAATTTGACCCCGGAAAAAGCGCATACTAATTATACTGAAAGGTCTTGGAGGATTTCAACAAATGTGGAGAGTAACTTAAAAGAAAACATTTAACAATTTATTTATTGCACAGAGTTGTAATTTTTGCGTGAAGGAAAGCATTGGATATTTAATAATACTTCAATTATAAGTTAAAAAAGAAATCTACTAATATTAAAGAGAAGTTTGAAAGAGCAGGATCAGATTATTGGAGATTCATCTAAACGCCGTGTTGGCATGGCGGTAAATTGTTGGTTTCAGAATCGGTCTCTAAATGTGAAAATTGATTCCTTCAAAGGTATGCCTCGATGTGAGCTTGCAGAAAACCATTAAATATAATGTTGAGAATAATAGTACCAGCATTCTGACCTATGGGTCTTCCCGTGTCATCTTCCCGTGGTCTAGGCGCCCAGGTTCGAGTCCTGGCTCGGTTATGGTTGTTCCTTACCCTTTGTTTTATCTATGAGGTGTGTGTTGGAGCCACTACCCCTTAAAAAGAGGTCGTACAACTGAATGTGAGAATGTCTTCTACATATTAGTTAGAAGTCAGACCTCTGCCCTCGGTTGTTCAGGGATCCTTGCTGCACCCCTTCCCCTTTCCGTTGTAACACCGGAATTACATTATCCTCAAGACGAAACTTTTATAAAATAGCTTTGGAGAACAGGAAGAGAGCCTAAATATCGTCCTCGTCATCTGCCACTAGGTCAGTCTGAAAATCAGAATCGATCTTCTTATTTGGAGAGTGACCAGATTATGAATAATTTTTTTCCAAGAAAATAAAGATTTGAAGTTAACAAAAAAGGCAATGAGAATAATCTAGTTTCGACATTCTGACATTTTTGGTATTCTATTGATTACCACATAAAACCGACGGCAATGAGCTCTCCAAAACTTTCTTGCAAATTCCTAAATAAAAATGCTATTTTCTTCTCCAGAATAAATATTGGGCTCAAAATTTTATTTTCAGACACCCTCTCTTGAGTGTTTTGTACTTCGTAGTGTAGTGAAGAAAACCGTTTATACATTTTGAACGTATTTTTATTGATATTGACCTGGCACAAAATTACACTTTTAATAATACTAGATCATAAAAAATATCGTTTATTTAAGTCGTTCCTTCTTTAAGTTATCGAATTTACCCGCATTAAGATAAGCATATCTGTAGGATATAATCCCCTTCATGGATTTGACTGAAATTTCGATATGGATATGCGCTTAAAATGCTAAAACTGCCCAAGAAAATTTTATATCTTTAAAGACGTGTTTTATAATTATATTCATTTGCTGTGATACAAATAAACTTTCTGTAAATGGGTTTCAATCGAATTTTGATAAAAATCTAGAAATATGGTAATGGTAAAAACATTTCATCTACCTAGCTATAAATGTACTTGAAATATCATATTCCCTGGACAAAATACAGGTAAGTTATATTAACGTCCCATTTTAACGCTTCACTAAAGGCCTTATCACACGGTGAAATACATCGTCACTTTCTCTGACGAAAGTGACGTCACTTGAGCATTTGCTGTCTGGTAAACCTAGAAAAGCAGGTGAACAAGTTGGCGTATTTATCGCTCTTTATTCATTGCTTCCATTAAATGGAAGCAAACGCATCTTTTCGCCATTTTTAAATTTTAAAAGCACTAAAAACTCGGTGTTGATTAATTAAAAGTGAGGTAAAAAGTGGCGGAAATAATCAAACTACTTTTTACTCCAAAGACGGAGGAATTTGATTAAAAAAAACATTGATAAGGATGGAATTTGCTAATTACTGTTTACAAAGAAGTTGGCGTCAATCGCGGCGTTCTTGGCATACTACGTCACTATTGAAATTTCACATGATTGGTTGAATTTCATTGGCAGTCAATATTTTAGTCACTATCGACAGTAATTTCGGACTTGTTCGAAAAAGTTGTCGATCATAAAAAAACTTGCTTGACCAGTTCTTGAGGGTAGAAAAGGGAGCTTGCTCACGGAAAGTGTGACGGTATTTTGCCGTGTGATAAGCCCTTAAGGCTATTTTATGACGGACCTGGTAATTTTGAATCGATGTCAGATGACGAGAATGGCACTTGAACATGCAATCCCTCTTCAAACTTCCAAGCCACACCAGATAAGTACATTCGACGCCGACGGATTTAACGTACACCAGTCTCGATTACATGACTCTTTATGGGTTTAATCAAATTCTCGAACTTAAAACTCGCAGGTTCTGAAGCCGAGACTTTACCACCAGGCCACTGCGACCCACAAATAAATAGACAGGCATAATTCCAATTATGTGTTTTTCAAGATCGGGAAAGTCTAAAATGTAGAGATTGGTCAAAATATCAAATTCAATTATTTTTATGATTATCTGTTTCTATTTAAGTGATTCATTTCGAGAAAGTAAACCAACGAGAATGGTTTTCTAAAAAAATTCTAACATAATCTATAAAAAACTTGTCATGTCAGAGAACGCCTTACATGGCATTAGCATACAGTAGTCACAAAATATTAACCTTTGGCATGAATTTAGCATTTTTACTGTATCTATTGCACCATTCAAGGCGAGTTATTTAAGGATTAATCTCTGCCATGGGGTAATAATGTCCGAAAATTGAATTTAGGTTTTAAATCCGAATTAAAACAAAAGCTGACTGAAACAAAGCTTTGACTCAAAATAGCTCTTGTAGTCGCAAAATCTCATTTTAAATTTGATATATTTAAGACACTGTATTTTTAAATGATCGCATTTATATGTTTATGAAAGAATCGATCGACAGTCAAGCTGTAATTGGATTTGGATAAAAATTTAACAAATGTTTACCCAATGACGTTAAATCTGTGTACCATATTTTACCTCTATAGCTGTCTTCGTGTTGCAATTATTCTGTTAACATATATTCAAACAACTGGACAGATGAACTTCTTCTGAACGGATCTATAAACTTGATAGATATCTACGAATCTGATGTAAAGACCCTATACCAAATTTCAACAGTCTAGCTGAACGTGTTTTCTGAGTTATCTTTGTCACAGACAGACAGGTATTTTATAAAAGGGTGGGGTTTTTTTTCTGGGGGAGGTCTAAAATGTAGAGATTTGCCAAAATCTCGAGTTCGAATTTTTTGATGATTACTATACTTTCTCTATACTATGTGCATGATAAAATAAAGCGAATCTGTTAGTTTCAGAAAAAGTAAAACAAATTGTTGTTTTAGAAAAAAAAAAGTTTTAAAATCTGTTTCGAATAGAATTGAAGAAATAATTACATTAAAAAGCCTGAATTTTTTTTTAGAATGTTAATAATCAAATCAAACGAAACTAAATCTTAAATATCATGTTTTTTTAACAAAAAAAGTTAAGTAAAAATCTTAACGTTGATAAAAGTATCATTAGATAAAATTTTGAACTTTATTGCCAGAAATTTATTCTAAATTTACTTCTGTTATCTAACATATAAGCAATTTGGATTGGTGTATATTCTGTATTTAATTTCAATGAACATATTTTTGAAAATTTTTTATCCTTGTTTTTATTAATAATAAAAGAGAATGTACGTGTATAAGTTTTTGACCTACAAAGAATATCGTTTATTCCTGATTATCAAGTGAGATTTTTTATATTTTAATTAATTAACTAATTAGAGTGGTTTTTCTAAAATATTTCTCAATTTCCTCTAATAAAAATCTAATCACAGAAAACGCTTTGAATAGATTGACATTCAATAATTACAAAATATTAATCTCTGGCAAGAATTTAGCAAGTTTATTGAATTTATCGCGGAATGCATGGTGATTTTTTTTGTCTTTTTTTTATTTGTTATTTTTTTTACTCCTTGGCATGCGGTTAGTAATATCGGAAAATTGAATTTTTGAAACACATGAGTAGCTAAGTAGTACTTTTGACCCTAGATGGCGCCACTGAAACAAGAGACACTCTCTCGGCTTAAAATCCCTGAATTAGTCAACGGGTTTGTCTATGACGTCTTTAGAAACTACAATACAACAATAATTGAATTCGTATACTTTAGAAAAAATTTTATCTGTCTATTGAAACTAAAATTTGGTTCAGAGCTATACTTTTAGCCACAAAATAACATACCAAATATCATATATTTAAATCATTGCGTTTCCATGTTTCTGAAAGTGCAGACCGACAGACGGTCAATTCGTTTTTGGAATTGGATCAAAAATATTTGAGCATCAAAATTATATTTAAAAAAAACTCAACCAATGTACACATATATATACTGTTTTATTATAAAAGTGTAAAAACGACAAATACATTATAACATTATTTGTTTGTTTTCTATTACATTACATTACATGGTAACGCATTTGCACTGATTCTCAGCAAAATCTTAAAGCATTGCACATTGAATATTGAAAAAATATATATTCCAAATACTGTCATGATAATAAAATGAAAACACTTGAGATACTACATATACATATTTGTAGATACATATTCGTATCTGCAAACTTAACATACAAATTGAAATCAAAAAATTCTCATTTATCAACATTTTTACTCTACTGGTGAAATTAAACTTCCAAATGATTATAAAAAAAAGAATGAAACATTCATTTTTATAATAAATACAAAACTTCTTCTTCTATAACATGAAACTTCTATATCTTTTTTAAAAAAATCGAAGCTCCATGCATAAAGGGTCCCATTGATATTCACAATAAACGTAACAATAATGCCTCCGCATGCATTTCATTGACAAAATCTTTGATGCATGAAAATAAATTATAAGTTTGATTAATTTTAATGCACTTGATTTGGTAGCCTTTTTATTTTTAATTTAAATTTTATCAAGAAATGTTGCTTTTTGTTAGCGGAATTTCTAAATTGTGGATAAAGTGAAACAATTTTCAGTACGTAGAACTGGAGAGAATGGCCTTTTTCTCCGTTATATAGATATAGTTGGCAAAATTCGATTGTTGGAGTGACAATTTTAAAAAATTCGACAACTCATTTCATAATTTCAATCATTTAATAAATTAGAAGTAAACTTATCTTGAATATCTTATAAAATTCTTTTTTAATTAGAAAAGGCATGGTTGATTAATATGAAACGACATGCTAAGCTTCTTTCAAAATTCTAAAACACTTACCCGTAATGCAACAATCATAAAATTTTCTTTTTGAATAATTTATCGAAAAGCTTAATGACGTAGGAAACAGATGCGGACAAACAAGTATGTGATATTATGGCAGTTTATAATAAAAGAAGATAAAATTTTTGCGCAGATAAACCTCTTTCATATGATTGTTATATTATTGGAAATGTATGAAATCCAGACGCACTACAGAATATAAAATATCAATTTTACACCATTCCAGTTGATCTTATAATGACAACTGACAAGCTTTGGCCATTAAAAAAATCCCGTATATTTATTTGGTTTTCTGCTTTCTACAGCTTTGAAGACATCTTCTACAGAATGCATTTAATAAGTCAAAAAGTATGCACCTGTATGACAAATTTATGACCTATATATACAGACATATATTCTGTATGACAAAGTCAAAAAGTGTGCGTCATAAAGTATGTGCCTATTTTATTCGATACTGCTTTCATATTTACAGTAAAACTTTCTGACAATTTATACAAGTCTAAATACCCTATGCTACCTTTTTCCCAAAACATATTTGATATCCTTTATAATGACAGTATTCTATCTAAGGCCTTTTTTGTATTTTGTACAATATTGTTATCTAATATCAAAATTTGTATTGTATGGATATTGTACAGTACTTACACAAAATTTATATTGCACAAATATTGTTATTCCATATCATTGCTGAGCATTTTATTTGATGATTTTTAAAAATAATGGCTGAAAAATTATCTGATAAACTATTACATATCTTCCGCATACACAACCGTAGGAACGTATGTAAAATCGTAAAATAAAACAGAAATATTTCACACTAGGTATTCTATAGAATCACTGGATTTCATTAATTGCTGGTATTGCACCACCTTTCGTAACAATCTGCTCAACACATATTTACTTAAATATTGCAACAAAACACATTTATTCCGACATTTATAGTTCTTTGTCGGCGACTTTGTCATTAGTTCCTTCTGCAACTTTGGCTACGCCATTTTTTCGGTGGTGAACTTGTCCATTCTGTTCGATCTTTTCTGTATAGCTGTGGCCATTCGCCTTCACAACCGAAGTTCCATCTTGCTCACTTGATTGAATTCCCTTCTTTTGTTTGTTATAGGCATGGCGGTAAAAATTCATAAACATGGCCATGAACAACAAAGCGTGGAACATGATGGCATAAGCGAATCCTTTCTGGTAGCCGCAGTCGTAGAACAAAGGAATCATGGAATGGATGAAAGCGATAACAAATTGAACCTGGAAAAAAAAGTTAATATTAAAGTCCGTATATCCAAACCAGCTACTTATCTATTTCTAATGGTTTTCCTTTCTTACTATAGTAATAACATTCTTGTTTAATATCTACTATCAGTAGCAGACAATGTATGAGCACGTATTGGTATTTCTCTATAGGGTATATTATTGGGTTGTTCGGAAAGTCATTTCGTATTTTTTTGTCAAAATGAAAAGAAATTTTCGTTTAATGAATAAATTATTTATTAAATTATAAAATTGCCATTCTGGTCTAATACCTGTTGCCATATTTTTGGTAGTAACATGATTACACGCTCATAAAAGTTTTAGTCTTTGCTGTAAAAAAAACTGATCGAGGTGGTTTTTGGCCTCCTCATTTGAAGGAAAAATTTTGCAAATCAGTTCTGGTACTGATGTACTGTTAACACATCTTCTCCACACATATTGGCTAATTTATTTCTGGCTTGAACAGCATTTTTACCTTTTATAGCAAAAAAGAAAAAAATGACGAAAATGCTGTTTATTGCTCTCCATATTTAAAAGGGCACCATCCAAAAACTACTGCGAAGAATCAGCTGCACTTTTTCACACTCAAGCCTTGCTATATCAGCTCTTAAAACATAAAATGATTTTGAGGTTTAAGTATGAAATTGGGTGCGAAAAATGCAATTAAATCCTTTGTCAGGAAAAAACGAAATTACTTTCCGAACAACCTATTACTTACATCTCAAAATTTGAGAAGTATATACTTTTGATAATGGAGAATTTTTCCTCGGAGATCCTTGAGGAAAATGGAGATCCTCGAAGATAATTTTTAATCTTTTACTATTGTAATTATTAAAAATTAAGAAAATTTTGTGTCTTTCTATAATTTCAGAAGATGTTAATTCACCAAAATAATTTTCATACTATTTTAAAATTCAAAATTTTCCAATTATTTTTATTAATAGCAAGTTAATCGTGATGAAATATGTTTTGAATTAAGAAATTTTAAAAATATTTTGTTGCATGATTTTAAACAATTATTCGTTATAGTAAAGAAACTCAAACTGTATTCATTGTTTCATGAAACGTTCGATAGTAGGATTTTTTTTCCAAATCTAAAGAAGAAAGAGTCTGTTTCTTATTATCTGTCTTGCTTATAAGAAAATTTTTTAAAAAGTTACAGTTCCTAAATATCACGTGGAATTAAATGAAAGATTTTAAATAGTACTTTGATTTTATGAAACTTTCCTCCATTGGGAAAAATTCATAAATTGAACATTATGAAACATTATTAAAGTTAATAAATTGAAAATGTTTAAGCTATAAAACATTAGGGAATTGAAATCTATCACAGTTTGATAATAATAATTCATCTATTAAATGCACTAAACATCAAGATGTGCATGAGAAATTTAATATAATCAATATATCATATCGAATTGTATTCCACAATAATGATCAATAAGCAGTTGCTTTACCAATTAACATATCTGATTTAATGGCGGTAACCAGCTATTGGCTTTATTATAAAATTTATTACTAATAAACTTTTATTAATTAACCAAAACTAACTAAACTAACCAAAAAAAGAGAAACATTTTAACCCTTTTTTACAGACAGCAACTTCCCAATTATATTCATTTTGAATTATAGATTTTTATATATTCACAAGACTTTTGAATCTCCTATACACATTCTATTCCTTCGAAAAATGGAAATTTTAATCCGACCGTTGTCGGTAACACAGATCAAGAATATAATGTTTGTTCAATAAGAATATAATTCTTGTGTTTCACAGATTCAAGGCCAAATGATGGAATTTCCATTATAATATCCTTAAAAAGAAGTAGAATAGTCTGCTGTAATGCAAACGTATTCAGAATTTTGCAAAAAGGTAATCAAGTGCATCGGATTTTCCCAGGAAAGACGATGTTTTACAGTAAAAGGGGAATTTCAGAAATATCACTACCCATTTTTCTTGTTCATTTAATAATTACGAAATAATTGAAAAACCCTTAAAGATCACTCAGATCAAAATATCTATTAACAAACTGATATCTATCATCAAATAAACAAATGAAATTTACGAATCGAAAAGCTATCTGGAATGCAAAAATCTTAATTTTTTTTTTGTTTAAAAAAACAATTTAATGTATCTGATCTTTCCCAAAAACATCATTCACGTTTCGCGCCAACAGAACCGATAAAAAATGCAGGAAAACCCATTAAAGATCATGCAAGTTGACCTTTTCTACTAAGATTTTGCAATGGAAACTTCAAGAGAAGCACAATGTATCTATTTTCGTCCAAAGAACCTAGTATTTTCTTGACATTTAAGCCAGGAATGATTATTCATTAATATTTACGTGCTATAAGGTTAAAGATTTCTGACAAGATATAATACAATCAAATTTTTATCAAAAATATGGGTGTAGTTTTGGTTTAAAGAAATGCATTTGAAATTTCTTCCAGAAGTGTAGATCTTACTATCACAGTGGCTAAATGATAGAAAAAATATATATCATTTTTTATTGCAGTTTTTATTTTTTTTAAAAGTGAAAAGTTAATCTTTGCAATCAAATTTATACTTTCACTTTCCATGAAAAAATTATTTATTTAATAAGAAATGAAATTTATTTCCTAATTAGAGAGAAAACGTAAAAGTCAAACCTAAAAAAAATCATCTTAAGGAAGTAATTATTGAGTCAACTTACTTTATATTTCAAAACATATATTTGTAATTAAAATATAAAAAATAGAAATACAAAATAATTTTTAAATTCAATTCTTATTTAGTTCAACAAAGAAAAATTTTATTTTAGTTACTTCTTATTAAATAGCTATAAAAAAAACTGCATTCTTCATCTTACGTGAAAAAAACTTAAATCCTCGCATTTTACCGATTGAGCTACTGCCTCTCATTTTCAATTTTCAATACAAACTGTTACAACTCTATTTAAAGTATTAAAAGTTAATTAAATTTAATTAATGAATTAATATTTGAAAAAACTGTATTAACATCAAGTACCAACCATTATAAGTTTTAAAAAAATGTATTAACTCGAGTGGATGAATGAAAAATGATGTTTTATTACCGACTAAATATTATTTGAACAAGATATATATCTATATATATATATATATTCGATAAAAGAAAGAATATTCGAAAGCGATATTCGATAAAAGAAAGAATTGCTGATTTTAATTATCAAAAAAGTTGTCAATATCGTTTAGAAAAACGGAGCACAGTTACAGTTATAAATACGGAATTACAGTTTTAGTCATAAGATAGCTTGCCGAAATCCATTGATTTAAATCATTTCATTTCTGAATTTTGTGTTTACATGCGAAATTACATAGAGACAAACGGTCAACTTTTTCAAAATTTTCGTTCAGAATTTAATAAAAGTATGTACATTTGATGCCAAGTTTGTAATCAAATTCTTTTGCATTTCGGAGTTATTGAGATCAATTGCAATCAATCAGTCAGGCACACAGTCTTCTTGCGAATGGATTTCCTCCAAAATTCAATAAAAATCTAGGAAATCGGTCGTAATTCATACACCAAGTTTCATCCTTCCAATTCAGAGTGCTTTTGAGTTAGCTTGTTCAGAGACAGATATAGAGCCAAAAATGAGTTTTTCGAACTCAGAGAGCTCAGAATGGTGAAGACACGTCAAAATCTCGAGTTCGAGTTGTTTGACTATCGAGATACTTTATCCGTATTTCGGATGAGACAAAGTAAAAACACTCCATCAGGTTTTATTATTAGTTTTTCAAAAAACCGAACTGAAATTTTTTTATTCAAAAAATGTTCTATTCGTTTTGATTATTTTATGTTTGTTTTCAACAAATAAATTATGTTAAAGAAAAATGTTGAAGATTCACATTCCAAATTGTATTTGAACCATTTAATGCGTTATTCCTTGAATAACATCGCCAGGAATATCTCTTTAATTAGGCCAAAAGAGTATAGAATGTAACAGAGGAGACATACGCACGCTCAAAACATCAACTTTCCACGTGTTTAGTGTTTCACTCTACTGACTTCTGCGTGAGCATCGTCACACTTGGCCGCCATGTATAAAGAAATGAGGATTAACCGCACGGCGCAGAAATCCACGGGAAAAAGTGTCAATTCTGGGAAACTGGAGCAAGCTGATAGATTCTCTGATCAAAACAACAAGCCAAGCAATTAGTTTTACTGTTTCGTTCTCTTTTAATAAAAAAGAGAGTGCTATGGTAAGTTGATGAGAACTAATTGGATTCGCAAGCCTGTACAGAAAAACAGGAAATCAAATTCATCAAATTCCTTCGTGTAAACAATTTGCTACAGATCATAATCGCTACCAGAATTTTCTACAAATAAGCATTAGCAGTCATGTCTAATCATTGTGATGGGTTATGACAATCGAATTAATTGTAATCGGTGAATACATTATTATCGCTGAATATATTATTACTTTATTTCGGTTACAGCTGGTGATGATGCAGTAACTTCTCTCTCAGGCAGACCGAAGGTAGAAGTCTGACTTCTAGCTCAAATGAAGACGATGCACACACACATTCGCTTGCAAAACCCCTTTTTACATGAATGCTAGTTCACATATCTCACAAATAGAACACAAAGGAAGGACAACCTTGCCCAAATCAGGACTCGAACCCAGGACACCCAGATCACAGAGAAGACTCTTTTCTTCCAAGGGAAAAAATCTTTATCCTTAAGCCAGGAAGCCGGCTTCAATCTTAATTTACATAAGCTTACGGATAGACTGATAGGTAGACAGCAAACTTCTAGATTAGGGTAGATTTAGGTATATTTTACAAATTTTTTAATAGAAAGCTATACATTTATTCTAATGGTCCTATATCAAACATTATCATTCCAGATTTTAATACAGAGTGTACCAAATTGCATCTACTTACTTTGTGATGTTTTTTAAACTATGTAGTTTATATGAATGTGAATGAATATGCAGTCCCACATATGGTCAACGTCATGATAAATTTAATTCAATTTAAAACCCGAATAATTGTGCACGAAAAAAAAGACTTTTTAGTTCTTAATGTTCTATAGTTTTTGTATCCACTTGTATTCTTAAGATTAATAGATAAACTTCCTGTGAATGGATTTCATTCAAAATGTAATAAAAATATACAAATTAGATAATAAGACTACATACCAACTTACACCTGCAGTTATGTTTTTCGAACTCAATCAGTTCTGGAACGTGGAGGTCTTAAAAATATTAAAGTTGGATTTTTTAGCGATTATAATATTTTTCTTATATGCTACTATGGATCCCCGGGGGCATCTCGTAACTTTAAATGAGATTCTTCCAGCATGGTGGTTGGATCATGCCAACCCTGTGAGTACAATAAAAGTGGGAGATCTGGCTGCTCCCACCGATGATGGGACGTACTTCCTTCGGGGATGGTTGTACCGTGGACCACCGCTACAGCAACACTGAACTCCCACCAATGTTGCTGAACGGCGGTTTGGTCATTCAGTATTTATTTCCGAATGCCTTCGGGCAAATCGGAGAATCAGTAATATGCTTATATACGATTACGTATATGAGAAAGTAATTATACTTAATTTGCAATGGCAACTATTAATAATATGTTTCAAAGTTGAAGACAAATTTTGCGATTTTGATTCGAAATAGGATATCTAGAAAACCTTGAGGAAGTAGCTTTCTTCACTATAGTTCCATAACAGGGGAAGCAATTTAAATATATACGAATTAAATTCTCCCATATTTATGCAGAATACTTCCACGTACAAGACTGTCATCAGATTTTGAACTTGTAAACATGTAGTTCAGAACCTTAATCCTTTCCACCACTATTATTGTCTCTATAAAAAGTTTGATACGTCATAGACATAGCAGAATTAGAGTAGACGGATCCCTAAGGTCATCTTCAATTGTTCTCAAATCATCTTTTATTATCCAATATCATAATTTCGCCCTTGCTTTAGCACTGTGATATACTTCGAATAGATTTTGAAGTCTCTCCCTATGCCTTGAGCCTTAAGGCATACCGCTATACGAAATATATATGCGCCTCGAGCCATAAGGCTATATATATAGGCGACAGTGCGAAAAACCGCCCCTGATTAAGGATTATCTTCTAATCTTGAGAAAAGAACAATAAGAGATTTTGGATTATGATTACTGCATTGTAACAAACATGTGATAAAAAGATAATCTGTGATCTAACAGAACGTATACTTTTAAAATCATAACTGAAAACTTGAGCCGATATGTTTTAAGAGAATTATAGATTTGTATCAATTTAAGAGTCAAATAACTGTTTGAATAGATCTCCATTTCAGAAAATACTTCAATAGAGTTGCTATTTAATCCGAAAACGCTCTTTAAAATGAAACTTTCTTCTTTGTAAGTGATGAGATACTACTTTCATGAAAGCACAAGACCATGAACACAGCTCCAAAAGTTTCGGTTTCACTCAAAAATGCATCAGTTGAAAAACCTGAGGCATTATTTTTAAAGCTATTAAATTCATATAAAGATTCAGTATTAAGCTATAACATTTGAAAAAATTTCGATTTTTAGATTAATTCAATATTTAAATTTCATTGAAAGGGATTATTCCCACCATTTTAGGAGCCCGAGTCTGAGGAATGTTTAGTTTTGATAACAAGGGCAAGTAATAATTCCAAATGATGTCAATCGAACTTAAATAGTAGTAAAATATAATCCATTGTAAGGGTTTTTTTATGTGAGAAAATGATAAAAACAAAATAATGTTAGTTCAACTGAAATGTAATTTAATGTACCCCTTGTGTTTGTCGCCAATATAGTAATCCAAACAAATAGGCGGAGTTGCTCTTATAGCGTCCAAGGCCAAGCAGTACTTTGGCAGCCTGATATTATAGACATTTTTGACGATGTGAAGGCGTATAGTAAAGAAGTAAAGTAGCAGTTGCCAATATAGTAACAAAAATAGGTAACCGGAGTTCTATTCTTGAAATCTTACAAATACCGTTTACTTTGTCACCTTTCTGGGTTATTGACTTTTGACGACATGGTTATTCTAGGCATTTTTGGTGATATAAAGGTGTACGTTAAAGCAGCTTTCAGTCTTTAAGTAGCAGCTTTGAAAGTAGAACTACGACATCAAAGCCGTTATTTTCATGGAATGCAATATTTTTGGAGAAAATTAAATAATTCAATTTTTATATTGTGTTCAAAAAAACTTCATTCGCGTTTAATAGCAGTATTGATTAAAGTATTTTCTCTTTCTCCCAATGGGGATAAACACTTCATTCATTCTTAACTGGGAAACATTGAAGGATTTGACTCCTGTTCTAAGATTAACCTGCTATAAAACTGCTTTATGATCTAAGAAATTATAAAATAGCCTGTGTTAACAAAAACATTGTTTTCATAAATATTCTATATAAATTAGTATGCAGAAAAATTTATTGGTCAATAGTTTATCATTTGGTAATATCAAATTATAAACTATTCGATTTTGAAAACTACTGAAGCTACATACAAGAATTTTTTTATTTGGATATCTTTGCCATGGGGAAAGCAACTTCTTTTCAACTTAATCATATAATTATGAAAAGTTGCTCCCATGTCTAAATAATGACAAAATTTAAAACGATGCAAGAATTTTTTTTCTTTCCGTTTAAAAATACTTAGACAAATTTCCATTTAACAAATTATTAACAGATTATTGCTTTATTTCATAATAATTTCAATTAATCTTGCCATTAATCATATACTTTGAAAGAACATTAATTTTTTGAATTGTTTATTTATTTTGAATTATTTAACTATATCTTTAGTTATTTTATTTAATTTTGTAAATCTGTCTTTTATTAATTTTATTTTAAAGTTTCATCCACGACAATTTGATGTAAATGTTTTAAGGGTGACTGAGTAACAGTAAAAAAAAAAATGAGAAAATTTAATAAAAAAATACTATTTGATAAAAGTACACATTTTGTTAATGCATTTAGAATATAGGATTTTTGAAGTTACCTAAGGAATGTAATTGAACAGTTAGTTATATGAATAAAAAATCCTTGTATTTTAAAGCTAGCATTTATAAATCTATGTTCGATTGCAATTATATTATATTGTGGTGAAATATTAATTATTATGATCTATGCAGGAAAAAACAGGACTTATGTTTTCAGGAACATTTCTTTAATAACCACATTCACACACGGAATAAACACAAGACGAATGAACACAACACATTCACGCACGCAACTTATCAATACAGTCTCACATCTAATTCTCATTACACTCGCAATGCGCAATGCATTATGGGATGGTATATGGGATAGCCTATCAGGCATCGCCATCTAGCATGCAAAGGAGATGATAAGAGTTATGTAACTGCTACAATATAAGAAATATTTACCATTTGCAAAATTGTGAGATATTTCTTCCACCAAAGGTATTTCCTCATTCCAGGACCTAAAGCTGCTAAACAGTAGTAAGAATACATAATAGTGTGGACAAAGCAGTTGATGAAAGGGAAGAAGGCATTACTTCCACCTGGAAATATAGTTTAAATTAAGAAAATATTTTTGAAAACCATGTGTTAATGATAATATTGCAATGCATAGTCTTATTTGGTAACTGTATAAAAAAACCCATTTATAAATTTTAATTTTGTTCTGCGAAATATCAATAAATTTCCTATTTTGATTCAATTAAATACAATTTAAAAAGGATACCATGAGAAAAATACAGGCACAAAAGCTTTTTTTATTTTAAGATGAATGTGTGTGCCTTTCTATTGGCTTGACCATTT
Source organism: Argiope trifasciata (assembly GCA_026543055.1). Classification (NCBI taxonomy): domain Eukaryota; kingdom Metazoa; phylum Arthropoda; class Arachnida; order Araneae; family Araneidae; genus Argiope; species Argiope trifasciata. The sequence continues at coordinate 278,834 of JAPMOQ010025202.1, read as the reverse complement.
GATAGAGCTGCCAAAATTTACGTATATATTTAGAGGGTGTGATTATACTCCTTGGAATTTTAATTAATTAAAAAATATGCGAAATTTTGGTGTTTTCCAGCAGTAACATTTGGAAGTGTTCCAATAAAAAGTTAATTTTGATATCATCTTAAAATAAAAAAAAAAATCAATTATAATGCTTTTTAACGTAGGAATTTACTTTTAACTTGTGCGAAATATCTTAAATATTACTAAAATTAGGAAAATTTGAATATTACTATTTTATAAAAAAGCTCGATTTCCTATCTCTGCAATGATCGTCTCGATCTCTTAGACAAAAAGTGAAAGCGAAACGTTTAACTTCAATTGCCTTTTTTATTTTATTGTTTGTCTAAATTTACATTTCCCCCCCCCCTTTTCTCTTCATTCTTATGAGTGTCGCACAGTTAAATACCAAATAATTGGAATCGCCAATGTCTGAAAATAAAAAAATGAGTAAAATTTTTTAAATTGATTTTTTTTGTTAGTTTTTTTAGTAAAATTTATAACTACCAAATTAAAATCTTGGATTCTGTTGTTAAGACATAAGCAAACGATTTTTTTTTTTTGTTAAAAAAAATCGTTTGTTTTGATTCTTGAAATACATGACAGAGAAGGATCTCCTTCTTTGTGAAATATATTTAACAAAATTAGTTTTTTCATACTATTTATATGTGCAGTGAAACTTTAGTTGAGTTAGAACTGTAACCTTTGTTACTAAAATCTGAATAGTCTCACTAATATAAAAACCAAGGTATCTCAATGGTATGGATTAGTAACACGAACCAATCATTAAAACTAAAAATATTGTTTTCTTAAAATTACATTCTTAGGATCGGAAATTGAAATTACTTTCAACTCAATAAAAGACATTATGATAATTCAGTGGTCGGCAAAGTGCGATTCCAGAGCCGCATGTGGCTCCTTGGCTCCTTAAGTGTGGCTCTGGCACAAAAATCCACGGAAGGCGCAATAATATTTTCATTAAAAAAAACTTGTTAAGAAAATAATTACATCTTATTTTGATAAATTAAAATTCTTCTATAAATCGAGAACATGTATAACTTTTTTTTAAAAAAAGATAGATAGGTAATTAAAATTTTATATTGTTTTAAAAATACGAATCAATATTTTTTAAGCATGAACATTATCAAGAGTAAACTGAGAATTCGTCTTGGAATGAGATGAGAACTTGGATCATGCCTAAAATTAAAAACAACAACATACAAACCTAACTTACTCAAACTTTCCAAGGAGATGCACGCGTTAATAAATATTTATTAAGTATGAAATTTAGTTTTATTTAGTGTATTACTTATTTAGTGTATTAAAAGTTTACTAAACAAGCAGATTTGGCTCTCAATTTTTTTTTAAATTGTTGTAATGCTCATATTTGCTTCTTTGGCTAATAAATTTGTCGATCACTGTGATAATTAAAACTGTGGTAAATTTCCTATTTATTTTCCAAAAATAATGAATTTTGATACCTTGAATAATCTCATTCTAGAGCTTATACTTAGTTTTTGAATTAATTTACTTTAAGAGTTTTAGCAAGAGACACTATTCGACAAGGAAAATAACAAAGACGTCTTTTCTTACTTACCCGCGCCGAATTTCATGCCGATCCATATTCCCCAGGCTACCAATGAGTGATGAATGACATGCAAGGCTGAAATATGTGTGAATTTCTTACGCAGCACGAAGAAAATCTGAAAAATAGGGAACATAATTGACAGAAACCTATATATAAAAAGCTAGATGAAATACCAAGCTTTGATCTGAATGATATTTTCATATTGTTTGCTAATGAAAAACTTGAAGCATAATTAATTGCAACAAAAACTTCATTAAAATTATGCATATGCTTTAGAATTTGCAAGAAAAAAATGTAATTATTATTAGATATTTAATTTAAATAAAATTAAATATCTGTTTGATAATAGATTAAATCCTAGCTCATACGTGAACAAATGATTTTGAAATAGTATTTTTAAATGAAAAAAAATAACTAATTTTATTCAAAATACAAATATTGTAATCGCAAAATATAAATATTGTTTTATCGTTAGCAATTTTACTTTTAACACATAAACGATAACAGTCTTTTAATTCAATAAAAAAGTTGCCAAAAATACTTATAGAAAATAAAATAAATTCGTAATATTAAAGTAAAGTAACTTAAATTCGCACTGTTTGGTTTTTTTTAGAGAATTTATAAATATTATTATTTCAAAATCGTTTGCATTAATTTGTGCATTTTATCTATGTCTAAATAGAATTTTACTGGATTATCTTCTGCCAATACTTCAAGTTACAGTTATGTTTATTGCTCGAAACAGGAAATTGGAATTTATTTATTAAGGGGCTTCGTTATTTGATTATACATACAGTAAAAACACGCTCCAACTTTTTTTTTTATACATTTAAAGTAATTTTTTATTGCAGCTGATCCATGCTGATTATTGAGAAAATAAATTAGGGTATTTAAAATATATGATAGCAGAGAATTTTCTTTAAGAAAAGTGCAATAAAAAAGAGAGAAAGAGAGAGAATGCGTATCCTAGAAAAGCTTGAATAAATATATATAATTACTGAATGGTGTTTGCAACAATTGAATGGTGGAATTCGGGTAACTCATCAAGTAATAAAAATATTTTTTTCTTCATTCAAGAGAATCAGACCATATAAGACAATGTTAACAGTAAACCAAGTCCGTATCGATATCAGTTCTTTCGAATTTCCGTAAAGGCTGAGTCTTTTTAATTGTTCCATTTAATAGTACAACTTACTAGAGCAATAAAAAGAAATAATAAATTAAGATTTTGGTATAAGATTTAGAATGAGGCAACCTTCAAAGTAATTGACACATTTGAATGATTTTTATGTTTCAAAAGTTTATTGAAAAAACGAGAAAAAAATATCTAAGTGTGGTATTATGTAAAATTAACAGCATACGATAATGAGTCTAAATACCGAGTTAATAATTTTAAATCTGCAATTAAGAGAAAGTATGAAATAATTTAAAATGCAAAAATCATTTAAAAGCACTTCAATATCTTAAAAGGACTTATATCATTACAGGAATTAAAATAATAATAAATGTTCGAAAAAATTCTTTTTGTGTATATTTATACCTTCCCGTATTTGATGGTCAGGTGATTCAATAAAAAATTTGTGGGTTTTAATTCCGATTAAATCTTGTATGCCTAACTTGAAGTTCATGGTTCTATTTTTAAACATAAGTGCTCTTAATTGTTACCTAGCCATCAAAAACCATAAATTGGGCTTACCGTATCAGCAAATTCAACTATCTTCAACAGCAAAAACCACCAACCAATTGAGATCATCTGCAAAAATAAAAATAAAAAAGTAATGACATTTTAATTTAAGTTTTTTTTTTTCTTAAACAAGAAAGGATTTACAAAACATAATCTTGAAATTGTTCAAAATTTTGTATATTTTCCCAAAACAATTTCATTAATTCTATTTTTAAACCATAACAAAACATTGAGAACTATTTTTTAAAGGAAGATAGTTAATGCTCAATCAAGTGGTAAATGGGACGTTTGTAAAATGGAACAGGACACAACAGTCTGTTTCACCTAATAGTAAACAATCGATTTACAATAAACAATATCGAATAATTCTTTTTATTTATTTATTTGAAATTAGTATGCATACGGTATATTTATTCCCTGCGTGCACAGAAGCGATACTAATCCGTTGTACTTTCGTTTTGTCTTTCTGTTGCGTTGCGTGCCACACAGTTTAGTTTACATCATGCTAGATTAAAAAGAAAGTCTTTGTGACAAAAAGGGAAAAAAAGTCCTTTCGGCAGGATTATTCGGCATCCTTAGATAGGGAAATTCAAATTGCCCTTAAATTATATACCTTGGAAATTGCAAGAATATATTCATGCTCCTGTGGTTTGTAATTGATTTATGAATAACATTATAGAAGATTTGAGTAGTGGCAAATTTCCTACCAGGCAACTTGCTTAAGGCCTCTAGATTAAAGTTAAGAGAGAATATTATTAGATTATTTTAACGTTGGACACACTGTCTAACGTTATGGTACAACCAATGCTACAACATGGTACTACCAACTATCTAATTTTAGACAGTGTGTCCAACTTTAGATGGTTGGTAGTACCATGTGGTGAGACTTATGAGCTTTTGATGTCAAATATTAGCATTGTAAGGAGCTTTGGTGGTTTGAGGTCTTAAACACTCAAATGGGAGGAAATCTCGAACAATTATTCTTTTGTTTGTGCGAATGGCTATAAAATACGAGTCATTTTATCATCGTTAATCGGTAAATGATCTTTTCTTAATCCTATATTTTGCAACAAGATAATATACTTAAAGCCTTTGTAATTGCATTGGTTCCCCATTAATTGGCCCACTCAAATATTTAAAATTTGGATCAAGTTTAATGGGATCAAACATTCATGACCCCATGCAGCAGAATCATTTGTTTTCTGACGAATCATTTCTTTTGATGAAATGTGCGAGTCATGTTTTAGCGCAACTTGGGCAATGATTCAATTCCACAAATTATTTCTATATTTTGATTTCCATAAACAAAAAATCTCTGAAAGCAAATTATGTAGATAATGATAATTAAAACACAATTTAGTTTTAGTTAAGATTCGTTTTAAATCAGCTAGACCGCTCTTGCCGTGGTTATTAACTCGTTTTATAAGAGACGTTTTGATATTCGCTTTGGAATGAAGAAAAAAATTGAGTATGTATTTCCAGTTGTTTTTTACAATCGATTGAGTTTAAAATTTTATACCGGTCTACAATTTAAGATACTGAATCCACGTATTATATCTCATTTATCCAATTATTTTGTATTCAGATCTACCCAGATGGACAGATAGATAGATCAGTCATCATCACAAATCGATCATCAAAATGAACATCATCCATTTTGCTCAAAATTTTATGGAAATTTAAGGGTTTAAAGATAAGATACCATTTAATTACATCCAGCTGCTTGATATACTTTCCAGCCATTTTATTTGCAAATAAGTCTAATTTCAAAAATAGTTTTTTTTTCAGAAGCAAGGAGATATAACAAGTGGAGATTCATCAAAGTCATAATTCCGATTGTTTTTGTCCACATGTCTATTATTTACATTTAGTAAACAAAAAAAAAGATAATTAATAAGTTATATGATTAGTGAATAGCAAAATAGAAGATTAATAAATTATTATTGCAAACAAAAGTGTGACTTTAATTTGCAAAAGTGAGCCCTTTTTGGATCTGAATGTAAAATCTCAACATTTAAAAATTACCTTCGTTGATCCATTTCAGACAACTTTAAATTTTTTGTCTTAAGTATTAAATTTAAAAATCAACTTTTAGAAAAAATATCTTTATTCCCATTTTTCCAACATATAGTAAACTATTTATTAGATTGGCTTAAAGTATTTAAAAAGAAATTAAACTATTAGTCCACACAGGTATGCCATCTATCTTGGAGCAGTTCATTTACACCGAGAAGGGAAGCAGATATTTCAAGCAGTGCTCAATGCAATTTAGAAGAATGTTTAAAAAATAGCATTATGCTACAATTAATGCTTCTTCCACTACAGTGCATCCTTTAAACACATTTTAAGGTGCAATGAACACCATTTTCCTCATAGACATCAATGAGTAATTCAAATATGAAGCAAGCTAATGGGTGGAGGAAAACGTTGTGAGTGTTTGTTGTTTTTCAAGCTCCTATTTAGTTTGTGTCTTTCATGGAATTCACTCAGAAGGATACATTTTAATGCTTCTCCCCTATAAAATTTCGAACTTGTCATTTTTCAACAATCATGTTCGTTGTCTGTTTCTAAATCTCTATATAATAGCATGGTTTTGTCGTAATTGTCAACGTTAAAAAATTCGATTTTTTTAAAATCAATATACTTAATTTCAGAGAATTTTCATAAAAAAACCCGTTTGATCCTTGTTTCTACATTCATTATTTTCGAAGTTACATTCATTTTTATAAATGTATAACATGTTTGAATACCACTTTGCTTGTTTAATTTCTTCATCGTCCATAATACTTGCAGCGAGTTCAAGTGAAACTTCTGTATGGCGGCAGTAATGCACTTCAAACGTTCTTCCACATATTAAAACTTTTAAACGTTTAAAACTCTTTGTAAATGTTTACTTGTTTGAGTTTTTATTTTTGCTTGTTCTAATGCTACGAGAAACAATGGAAAAACAGAAATTTTTGCAAGTAGGAGTGGACAGCGGAAAGGTTGAAGGTTATTTTCTCACTCTGGATAACTAAAATATACTTGTGAAAAGTTTCATAGATCAAAATTAAATGCATATTTTTTGCACAAATTTGGAATATTAATTTCTTGGCATGTTTTGTAGTTTCATAATAAATTACATAATAAATAATCTGTTCATTTAAAAAGTTTTCAAAGTTCAACATTTTGTTGAAATTGTATTTGAATCATTACAACCTTAATTTAAGCTTGAGCTTTGAAAAATCTCAAACCCTTTTTTTTTTTGTTGTTTCTTTGTTTCAAAGATGACATATGCAAAAGTTATTTGAAATTGGGCAAAAACTGAAGATTTATGTAAGGAGAAAAATTTTTAAATTTGCTCTATGCATTTTCCCCAAGATTTTTTTTTTCTTTCTTTTACCATCTTTAAATCACTTTTGCAAATTTATTCCAACTCAAAATTTTATAAACTTTTCAATTAAAATATTATTAAATTATTACTTTTTTAGAGAGCAAAATTAAGTATATTTCTTTTAACCACAGTATTTTTCAATCCAATTAAATAAACTTTAGAATACTTTTAAAAACAATAAAAAATATACCAAACAATTAATATATACCAAAAATATTTTTTTTAAATAACAAAACAGAAACCTAAAAAAATAAAAGCAGAGACGTTTAAAATCTCACCGTTGCCCAGCTATTTTGTATCGTAAAAATACCATATTTCGAAATCGTCTGCATCTAATCAATTTTTTATTCTTGAATTAATACTTGAAAAATAAATAACAATTTCAGTTTGAAAAATCGGTTTCTTTTATTAATTAAATATTTGATTCACTTACTGCATAACAAGAATTGTCTTTATTTTATCTTATATAATAACTAGACAAAGTTTAGTTGAATTCTGTCTAGTTGTATAGAAGATATAGAATATAACACATACACATTCTCAATTATTTTTATTTGCATTTAGATCATCAAAAGGCAAATAAAGTACAAATAAAGCCCATTACAAAATTATTTTTGGAATAATAAGTACCATATAATTACAATAGAAATATGTATAAGTATCATAATAATATAATATCGTATTATTATTACTGTCAATATAAGATGATCAGTTTGACTTTTAGCTTCCAGCCCTAGAGGTGAGACCTCACATTCGCTCCTTTATTTTAAAACTTCCCGGATTGAAGTTCAGAGAATCTCGACATTTATTTAGCTGATACCTCATTTCCTTAAACCTTCTAAACTTTCTGCCACGCTATCGAGCAAGTTGAAAAATGTGTAACGGCTTTTCCGAGTACATTCTACAGCTTTCCTAATTACTATTCCGAAAGTTCACGGTTACCTCAGCAGGAAGGCGTGGAATTTCCTCGGATTAGAAGAATCACTTGCTAATAAATTATTAATGAATCGGAAGTCTGAGAATTCAGCTGTGATTTTTTGTTAAATGGCCGTGAAATTTCTGCTAGAAGTTACTTTTAGAAATGCAATGAAGACTTAAATTTAAAAAAAAAAATGTTTATAGACACTGAAACTATTTCATGGATCTATTTCACCTAATTTAAAGATGGTTGGTTACGCGTGAAAAAAAATTAAGGAATAATGGCGAAATAAAAGGCCTTGGTTAAAGGGATAATTTGTTAAAAATGTAAATTATTCTATATTATTATTTATAATACAATTTTAATTATCTATATGTTTTTAAAAAATGAAAGCCAATGTGTTAACCATCCAGCACAAACCACTAGCCTGGTGGTATATAGTACGGCGTGCTAGTTAACCTATGGCACCTCAAAGATTAAAATAAATCGATAGTACTTCAAAGAAGACTCAAAACTGCTCTCTAAAATGTATTTAAAAATAAGTTTTCGTCGATTTTAATAGAGTTTTTTATAATTTTCGGCCATTTTCATAATTTATATACTATAGTATCTGACACTCCGATCCCAAATAGCCAGTAATTGGTACTTACTGGCTATTTTGGATCACTTACAAAATAAATTACTCAAATTACAAAATAACTTACTTACAAAATAGCTTGAGTAATTGATACGTATTGGTTACATTTTAGTAACCAATCCTTACCAATTCTGTACTGTATTTGGATCACTGGGGTATATGCATGGTAATGACATATATAGTACTTAAATTTAAGGAGCAATCAATACATACCTCAAGTTCAAAGAAAATTAACTGTTTTTAAATGTATTTATTGTAGCATTTGTTCATGAAAACATACTCATTTCAAATATATGTCAAGGGAATTACAATATTCTTTTGCATAAATTTTGTTCAACAATAGTAAAATAAATTTTTTCATCCTATTTGGAGTAAGTTAAATAGACTTTTTTTGTTTTCATTTCGTTATTAAATGCTGTTAGTCCAAAAAACAACAATACTAATATGTTTGGGAATGCGACCAGTATGCGGAAAACACAAAACAAGGAACAATGCAAGCAATTAGTCATATTCTGTTTGTTTTTATGATTTAGAAATGATGTACGAATTTTATGCGAATTAGATTAATAAGGACATTCCTTTGTTCTTTTACCTTTCACAATGCTCATATTTTAATGAAGCTGGAGTTAGTTTCTTCAGTTTTTTATTTTATTTTACAATCTGAATTTCTTTGCTGTTCTTAAGTCTAAGTGAAATGAAATATGATGTGTTGCTAAAAGATGAATTTCGAAACAACATCCAGAAATTGGTTTCAATTTTGCTATTTTCTAGTTACATGGAATATAGAAAGGATAAAGGATGTCCTTTTATAACAAAATTTCTGGGAAAAAGAAACTGAACAGATTTTTTCTCTCTGTTCAAATCATTTGATGCAAAGATCTTTTTCATCCTCAAATGATTTTCTTAATCTTCTGTTTTATCAGTAATAATTATGTGTCTATTCCTACCAAAAGAAGTAAAATTACCTGTTGGGTGATCAATTACACCACATATCAACTGGGCGATGAAAGAGAAATTCTTTCGGGACTTATTTTATTCAGATAAAAGAAAAAGAGGGGATTTGAACTTCTAGACTAAAATATCAAAGCATGATAGTAATGTTTTAAGGCTGGTTTATCTATTTTTATAAAAAAAATTAATTTTTGACTCTAGCAATGTTAAAGAATACAGAAAAATGATTTTAATATCGCAGCAACGAAAACAGGCACATAAATACGGTGACGATAATAATGAAAATTATAAAATATACTTTAAAATATTTTGAAATAGTAAACAAAATTAGAGAAAAAATATAACAGGAAAATAAAATTGATATAACAGAAAAGTTTATAATTGTAATTTTTAAAAAGAGTAAAAAAAGTTTTCGTGCAGTAATGTATACCAAAAATACTGGAAAAAAGATATCATTTCAATTAAAAAACTAATAAAATTTTAAAAAACTCTTTTATAATGAGCATCCAAAAAGAATTTGATACACCTAGCCAACAGATGCAAGTATGTTCTTCCCTTAATGAAAGGGCTATAAAAGTATGTTTTATTTGTCATTGAAGATTATTTTTAAAAGTAATTCATTTAATAAATTACCTCAAGTAAAACATATTTTCAAATGTTATATTACTATACTTACATCAATAATTTCAGGATCTGTGCTATAGTTGATGGGCTCACATATCCAACTAAACTTTCCCCAAGGCGGTATGTATGAATAGCTTCCTCCCTGAAAATATTACATTTCAAATTGTGCTCCAACAATAAGAAAAGCATAATAGTAAATGATAGTAGGTCAATTGATTTCAAAGTCTACATTTTTTTAAGCAAATATTGCTTTAAGGGCGAATGAAGTTTCATAGCTGAATTGGATTAACAAAAATATTTATTCAATTTCTGATTAATAATAACATTGAAGTAATTCTAAAAATGATGACAGACAAAATTGTAAACTTCATTAAGCATATAATATATTTGACTGCACTTTTTAAATGATTTTTCTTAATATGTTGATTTTAAATGGTATTGTTTAAGGCATACCCAAAGACACCATGCTCACTCCAAATATATGGATGAGAAGCTTCCAGGATAGCTAGCTGTTCTCGCTTTCCTATTGGGTGAAGAAATATTATGGTATCAAGTTAACTCCCTTCTGATGAAAAGGTGAGGCCTATTAGACCGGTAAGGTCCATTAGAACGGTATTGGGACAAATGCGTACTACCACTTCCGTACAGGTCATAAAAGACCAATAAATCACTCTAAGCCCATTGAAAAAAGGGGGTAGGGAGTAATTAGTCTAGGTTTGCAAAAAACATGTTATCTGTTGGCAAGAGTATTTGGCGGGAAAGGGTATTGGCGTTTTAACTAAGTTTTGATGCGTGAACATAAGAAAAAAGTTTTGTCTCTAAGTGTACGAGATATGCTGGCTCTCAACACACCATACCGTTTAGCTATGAAATTTGGCAAATATTTACTTTGAAGGATAAAAAAGGGATTTTTTTAAAATTTAATTAAAAAATAAAAGAAATATTGACTTTATTTTCGTTATAACTTTCTAAAAATTTACAGTAAAAAAACCAGTTTTTACAGCATTTTAAAATTTAAAAAATGCGTATAAAAAACCGTACGCAGGAATATTTCCTCATGTATTATACTTTATTGTTCAGAATATATATATATATATATATATATATATATATATATAATATAAGACGGACAGACAGATAGATAACTGGGCGACAAAGGTGGTAAATTTAAAGTATACGACGAAATACATCAAGAACGCTTGCATTACTACGCTTGAATTCTCTGAATTATTCATTCACAGTCTAAGTATGCTAAATATAGTTCTCAAATAAAAATCAATAAATTTTAAAAGAAAATGTAAAACAGAAATTCCATTCTAAAAAATTACACCTAAACTTAATTATTACCATCACAAACGATTCTAATTGTTTTAAGAGAAGCTGATCATTTAAATGTACATTTCAAATGATTAATAGCACATAAGTCAATAAGAGAATTTAACGATTGATAACTTTCCTACTATTTGAAATTAAATCTGTTCAAAGCTTTTGAACTTCTGGGAATCAAATATATAATACATAGTAAAAAATTTGGACGGAAAAGGTTGTTTCGAGATTTGCATTATCACAGGACCCCTGGAAGGTTTAAAATGGCCATGAATTCTTCTGAAATTAGAAATAATTACACTGCTTAAAATATGGTTAAAAAACGCATAGATAATCAGTGAAAATTTCAATAATGGTGTAGGTTTATATTGTTCAAGGGTAAATTACCAGAGCTTCATTTAATACTATTGTTAATGGCTTATTTTACATACAGGAACGATCTATAAAAAAAATTTAAGTTTCTGAAGAACATATACTGCATATATTAATGTAAATTTATTACTATGTACATTAATGTAAATATTTTTTTAAATTCTGTTTTATATTTTATCAATAGATTTGTAATTAGGGTTTAATGAATAGTGTCACTAGAAGAAAATTAAATTTGAATTCAGCTAATATCACCTACAAATTTTCGCAGATAAAAAGGATCAGTTGGCAAAATATTAATATACTTCTGATTTAGTAAGCTATTTATTTTATGCTCCGTGTAATAACAATATTTCATATATAAAATTCAAAGTCGTATAATGAACAAATAATTTATCTTTATCTGAGCAGATTTTTCATTTAAATGTAACAGCATTGAAAATAAATCTACAATGATAAACAGAAAAGTTTAAATTTGCAAAAGAAATATATAGCACGGAAAATTAACATTCGTAGTTGGAATCTTTTCTTACTGCTTACGTCATTTCAAGATTTTTTTTTATAACTATTCCCATCTTACAAATAATTTCAATGCTTTTAACACCATTTAATTGTACTCCATACTTAAGAAACAATAATTTTTTTTAAAGTTCCTATATTTAAGTAACATACATTTCAGTGTTCAAACTTACTAAATTAAACAAACGAATCAAGAAGAAATAAAATAAAAACTAATGAAACCAAAATTCTTTTGTTTAATGCAAATCGTTATATTCATGTAAAATAATTCATTTACCAAAATCTAGATTATTGTTCCAAAGTCGATATAGTATTTATATGAAAAAAATATCATTTGTCATTAATTTTTATCATATTTTTTGAATAAACTCCTTGAAAAGCAATTCATGCTTCATAAAAAACCAAGAGGAAAATATCGCATGAAATGGTATTAAACAACATTAAGTATTCGAAATTTTGTTAAGTATGTTAACTCTCGCCAAATCTGACACTTTCAGATAACGTTTAAAATGTTGCAGCCTCTTCAAAAACTCATCCTTTACAGTAACACAATCCCATTGTAAACGGGACCATTGATTGACAGTTTTATGACTCGTACGCAAATGACTCGTACGAAAGAGTCATACAACCCCATTAGAACTCAACCATAATTCCTACTTCCATGCTGTTGTAGTGATTGCCATTCAACTTCTCAGATGCTTAGGCAGGGTAAGAATAGCTCATTCATAATTAAATTTACTCAATATTGATAAATAGGCATTCAAATATGAATCTGATTTATCACCATAAGGTCATCCATGATAATGAAATGGACTCCGTTTTTCTGGAATGTACAGCATTAATGGTGTTCCTTAGTTGCAATTTATTGCTGGTCTTGATAGTACCTCTATTTGAGGAATCATCTCGTGGACATCTCATGATGAAACTAACATATGATATTCACATTAGTCACATAACCAGAAATTATGATCCTGGGAAGGGGGGCACCTCGCAATTGAGGATGAGATGCTTCTGGCATGGTAGTTGGATCTCGCCAACTTGATGGTTACACTAAAGGTGGGAGATCTGACTCCTACCATCGATGACGGGACATACTCCTAAGGGGAGGGTTGTACCTTGACCGGTGATGGTCCTTAGGACTCAACCACTTGCAGTAGAGGTGGTCCGGTCATTCAGTATTTATTTCCGAGTGTCTTCGGGCGGGACGAAGAGTCAGTTATATGGCTAACCAGAAATTATAATTTACCATCATTCAGTTCTCTATGCATCAGCTCTGTGTTGGATAGCAGAGGTGATTTAGACATTTTATGGCTCTAAGCGAAGCGCATTAGGGTACCTTTCTTTCAATAAACTTCACAATAATATTTATCAACATGTTTATGATTTATTGAAGACTAATCTTTTGTTGTTGTAGTTATTCACGAAAATATTAACATTTTCATTTGTTTACATTTTTATTTTTTTATTTTTACTAGACACATGATTGCACGGCATCCAAAATTCTATTCAAGCAAAATTTTCATTTTTATAAATTCCATAATAAGCGAATGTAGTGAAAAAGATAGAAGCATGACCAATCAAAATGGCAGTTTTAATGCGATAATTCGAAGACTTTGTAATTTTTTAGGAATATATTTATTTTGCAACTGGAAAAATAGCCTGAAACCTCTATTCACTGGTATTCCATCTAAATAGGTTTTACTATTTTATTCACTAGTCAAATAAATTAACACATTAATTTATTCTGTAATTAATGTATTATTAATGTGAATTGTGAAACTTTTTTGCTTGTTATTTTTTTCTTTAATAATTTTTAAAAGTGTATATAAATTTAAAAAATCTGATATAGTCAACCACGTGTCAAAGTTACAATAAAAGCAATGTACCTTTATTGATGAAAGAGAGTTAAATATTTCTTATTGGATTTTAAAAATAATTGATTTATTTCATCAGCTTGATACACGTATTCCATGTTTTATAAATTAGAATTTGTTGAAATTAAAGGTTATTCAATTTATTAATATCTTTATATAATTCGAAATTCAGAAATCTAAAGAATATAATTCATCTGCGATATATTTATTCCTGACATTAAGCGTACAATTAAATTGAGTTGTCATTGAAAATAGAATAAGAATAATAATAAATTATAGTGTAATTATGGTTTAATCAATTTATGGTAGCGATAAATAATATGTAGAAAAAAATTTATTTCTCAAAAAATAAACTTTTGAATATTATATATTCCTCAAAAAATAAATGTAGAAAAGACAAATTTAAAAGGCAAACAGTTTTGGGTTGAATATTCCAAAAATTTGAAAGAAAAAGGCTTTGACTTTTGCACACAAAACAAGGTAGCTTCGTTATTTGCTAGATAAAGTAATTTTCTACCAAATCCTTTGAAAAGACGTGTTTAAATACTATCTAATTACATTATTTGTAGAAAATAGATGCCTATAACAGGTTTCATATTTCCACTTCCTCTTTATTTAATTTTTTTTAATTTCAAGACTGAATATATAGTTAGATTTAAGAATAATTTTTGTAAACAAAATCGGTATAACCCCAAAAAACCTTGCGAAAAAATCTATCACAGATTTTCACTCAATATTCACAATGGAATATCCGACATTGGTTAGAATACTTTCATGAGAAGAATAAATATCACATTATTTTATTACTTCATACTTACATAAATGAAGAAACCCGCTGAAAATATGACCATGAGAATGTTGTAGAGTACGATGATTCCTTCGATTTTGAAAGGTTCTCTGTTTTTCATCCATTGAGGACCCAACACTTTCACAAAATATACATAAGAAAAAATTATGGATAGGATTGGAAACGGGCTTCCACATAAAGGCCAGTCGATTGTCCGAGGATCTGTAAAATAACAGTAGAAAACAGTTTAATTATATTTCAAGACAGAAAATCTTAAATTTGGTTTTTAATTTTAAAAATATTTACAAAAATCGGTTTTTGATTCGCATTTACAAACAGAAACACGTAGACTTTTGTTTTTATGATAACCAAGAGAATCAACAGAATAATTTCTCTAAAAATCTTTTGGATAGATTGATCGTATTGCTAGTGTTTGCAGAAGTCGCATTTTACCATTTAAAAAAAACTGAAAGTAAATTTATTATATTATAAAAAATTATATACATTTTTTAAATGAGATAATTTAAAACAAAGGAATTCAAATAGAATTTTTATTAATTCTTTTGAATTAATTAATTTTTCTTTTATTCTATAATTATAGAGATTAATGAGGGATTTTTACTGCCTTATGAATTTAATAAAAATCGTTTTTGCAAATTTTTTGAAGTCCCTTGGTCGCAAAAATTTTTTGAAGTGGAATCAAATTCTTCATTTTGATTGCTGTCTTCGTTTGCCTATTTGCCAATTGATTTCATTTATTGTTTGGAATATTCTAAACTCGTGATTTATTGAATCAGGTACAAAGATTCAACAAATTTCCAAAACAACGCATACATAAAGAGTTTTTCCGAAGTGCAAAAATTAGAAAAATTGAATAGGGCAATTGTATTTTCATCTTTCTTCGTTTTAAAACCGTTTCTATTTCTATCAGTAAAAATAACATTTTGTTACAATTTTTATAAATTTATGTCAGTGATTATATAAATAAAATTTTATATATCTATATATATATATATACATATATAATTTTAAAGTAATTTTATGGAAGTTGAAATTACAGCAGTTACATTGCAATAAATTTTGAGTAACCAACAAACATATTTCTTTTTTTTTTTTTAATTTTTATCAAACAAAATGCAATTACTATTATTGGACGCATTACAGAATTTTAATTCAATTTATTATATCAGTTATTATATTATATTACATTATTCAATTTATTATATTATTTATTATATATTATTATATCATAAATTTAAATATTAAAGTATTGTGAATTGTTATTCGTATATAATTGCTTGTTGTGAATTGCTTACATTTTCTAAAAATCCTCGAATTCAAATTCTGATTTAAAAGCGATTCCTTTAATTTTCAATCTGATACAAATTCTATTAGTTTGAATTTAAGAAACATGGTAGTTGCTCAAATCTCTGGCATTTTCAAACTTAAAACAGACACTGTGTTGTTTAAGTTTATTTATAAACTAATCTCTGAAAGAAAGAGCTATGTAGAATATTGTAAGTAGAACTCATTTCGAAATTATGAATGGAAGAAGACGCTTCTTGAATTCTCGCCAAGTTGTAGGACCGTAACTTTCACGCAAAAATTTGACCTCGAATACTACATGCGAGTCATGAATTCTCTTTCCATGAGTAAACATGTTAATTAATTTTTTTTTCGTGAAACACAGAAAAGCATTCAAGCATTTTTTTGAATCTTAAAAATAGTTAAAATCACGCAAACCAGTATATAAAAATAAAAATAGGTTTTTAAATTGTGAATTATAGTTGGAAATAATTCATATTAATAGAACTAAAATGAAACTAGGTTGGCCTTATTCAAGGTTGAATAATCAAATATTTGTAAAAAAAAGTAAAATATAAGCAATCTTTCCAGTAGAAGATAACAAAAAAAATTTATTACTATTTTTTATTTTGTTTAATATTCTTACCTAAAATTAAAAATTTTCTATTAAAAAGTTTATTATATTGTGAGAAATGACTTTGTTCTGATTTGAGGTTTTTGAAACCTCAAAATACATAGGCAACAAATTTGTGAAGCTTCAAAACACGTAATAAGATAATGACCAAATCAACTTATGAAAAAAACCCTGCAAACAACATTTTTTCGAAAATGAAGTAATTTTGATTAAATTCAGCCACGTAATGAAAACAAAGCGATAAAAGTAAAAATTTATTAAAATAAAAAACGCATAAATATTTAACGATTTATTTTTTCTATTCAATATAGACTGACATCAAAGAAACACTTTTAAAATTAAAATTCATGGAAAAATGAAAAAAATAAGAACAAAATACAATATTCAACAACTCAGAAAAGTACTTTCTTTTATCATTGTAGCAAAATTACTAAAAAACTCTTTTGATTGCGAAAAAAACAAATCGGATAAATTGAATATTTTTACATAATTTTAGCAGGAAAACCTCTCCAGAAAAATTGTGATAATTATACTCTTTTTAACCTTTTCAAGGTTTCGAAGTATTTATTAATATAAAAATAGTTAATATATAATTAAATTGCTTTAATTTTTTAATTAGTACTGTTAATTATTAAGATTTAAGGTTCAACCTCAATTAAATTCTTAAAAAACAATTAGTACCTTGTAGATGAGCCGTAGGTACTAGAAATGGGAATCAGTTTCTTGAGTAGGATTCTATGGTAATCCAAAACCAACAACCTTGTCATAATGAAGGACTTCCGTATTAAAAGGCATCAATCAAAGTGAAATGAATACAGTTCAATGTACAAGGTATCCAATGTACAGATCAATATTCCAGCTTAGACTTCAAGCTATTCATTGTGAGCAAAATAAAACTAAAAAAGACGCCTTTTTTATAAAGATTTAATTGGTTATATTAGTGCCCTATTTTAAGGTTACATGAAAGAACCTCGGAATTCCGATCATTCAATCACGGTCATATGGTGCTGAAAACTGTCTTCTGTATTTAATAGAATCACCTCATTAAAAAAATACTTGCCATGTATAAATGAAACCCAGTACGCCTTGAAACATTTGTATAATTGAGATTCAAATACATTTTTATAAACATTAGGAATTCAATAAATATAAGGAAAAGTACTTATAGCGTGTATTTTTACTGTGGAAAGAAAGAAAGAATCGCAATTCTTAAAATCCTCTCTCGAGATTTAAAAGAAAATCCATGCTTTGGCAACTAGTGTTCATACAGGGGAAAAAAGAATTATTTTATGAAATAAATTACTTATCTCAAAAAATAATATCACATATTATCGTAAATAAAGTGGAAAACAGGGATCAATTCTAAAGATCTTCATACTCAATTTTAATTAGTTGTATAAAAAATATTCATTGCCGATTTACTGATGCGTGTATGATTAATAATGATTTTTTAACGAAATCATTCTATTCAAATTTCTAAACTGGAATCAAAGCTAAAAAGCAGGGCTTCGAACCGTAATTATTTTTGTTCCGGTTTTCGTTCCGGTTCAACTAAAAAATTAATATCGGTTCAGTTCCGGTTTTCGCTCCGCCAAAAATAACGGTTTTCGGTTCAGTTCCGGTTTTCGCTCCGCCAAAAATAACGGTTTTCGGTTCAGTTCCGGTTTTCACTCCACCAAAAATAACGGTTTTCGG
This sequence comes from Argiope trifasciata, assembly GCA_026543055.1. Classification (NCBI taxonomy): domain Eukaryota; kingdom Metazoa; phylum Arthropoda; class Arachnida; order Araneae; family Araneidae; genus Argiope; species Argiope trifasciata. Next base: position 260,525 of record JAPMOQ010025202.1, on the reverse strand, counting down.
TTCGGCTAAACAGTCTATACAAACATCCGTGGATGATCGCATGTTGAGATGTGAAAAATAAAATATAACTCGATATTTTTCTTAAAAAATCATCTATACTTCTAGTTTAATCAACTGAGTTAAATATGTCTTCTACAAGTAGTTTCATGCGAAACTGAAACAGAAAAATACTAGGGAATATCAAAATAGGAAATCGAGAAGCAGTATACATGTAATGATAATTATAAAGTTGACGTTAAATTAGAAAATATTGATAAGTTGGTTACAGTAACAAAATGACTGAAAGATATATCGAACCGAAATAAACCGATATTTTTTTCGGTTCAGTTCCGGTTTTCGTTCCGACCAAAATAACGGTTTTTTCCGGTTTTCGATTTTCGGTTCAGTTCCGGTTCGAAGCCCTGCTAAAAAGGAAAATACTTAAATTTCAAACTCGTGTAATTTTGCGTTTATAATCTAGAAAGACCAATCGGTGCTAGTCAGATATTAAAATGGGGGAGGGGACACCGTTTTTATAAATATTGACGCATGCGTAATCTGATACCCTCTTGATTGTTTCCAACCTGTTTAAACTGTAAAGACATAAATTAACTAACGCAAATAATGATGTTCTCGATTTACGATTGTAGATTGCATTTTTTTAAATTTATCATTAATTTTGTTTATTTACTTAATGCTTTAAACTTCACTTCTACGTTGCTTAATTCGGAAAAAAAATGTATGATAATATTGCAGAATACATATTTTTGTTTTAAAACAAATCCATTTTTCCCAAGTCGCCGATAGTTCAAACTTTTAATCAAAAATATTTCCAATAATTTTACTGATAACTCTATAAACTTTTCCTGTGTTTTTATTATATTACAGTGTATATTTTCTTAATTGGATTTTTTGGTAGATCTTCTTTATTTTTGTAACGTCCTTATTTTGCAGCTAGGGTTGCTATAACATGTCTCAATATATTCAGCATAGTCTCTTTATTATAAGTATTCGTTATTTTCCTCTCCGTATGAGACGCCATTTTGAATTTGAAGGGCTTAATAGGATTTTACCTATTACCCTGTATACGAGCAGATAAAAATGACATGATTCTCAAATCAAAGATTGATATTAAATTCCATCTATTTATGTGGCTTCATATTTCTAATTTGTCCGTTAAAATTATATCAAGCATTTTAAATTTCTTCAGCTTTCAGCAATTGTATCCGTGTATCCTTGTTATTGTATCCGTGTTAGTATCCTTGTGTCGCAGCTTGTAAGTATAGGAACGATGTAACAAAACTGACAGCTCTGAACCCAACCAAGGATGCAATTGACGCAAAAAATCGGATATTCCCTATCGGAATAAGGAGAATTTTGTCTTTTGTTACGTAGAATCGGAATTTCCTGCATAATTAATAGGTCATTCAAACGTTAACTCTTAATGTCAAGGTCCAGTCGCTGGAACCTGTCTTGAATTTTAATAACCAGGTGATTATGAGAACATCGACTTGACAGTCTCTAAAGCATTTTTCTTTTTCTTGTGAGTGGTCTGTAATTAGCAATATGTACTGATTAAATTGCCGATATCATCATTGTTTCCTGCCAGAGGTAGCCTTTATAAATGTAGAAGTTTTTTTAATATTTTTTAAGTATATTCTGTATCCATAAACAAATAAATTAAAATCAATCTCTTTTATGATAAAGATTATTTTGTCTAATGAGCAGTAGAATCGCTTTTGCTATTGAATTGTTATTCTTTGCATTTATTAAAAGAACTCTTTGTAAAAAAAAAATCCATTATAACGCATTTGAATGACTGATGATAAGCTTGAAAGAAAGAGGAGGTTGGGATTTGTAGTATCAATTGTTGTTATCCCCTGTTTCTAGATAAAGATTTAGTCAATTAAAAGTTACAAAGCAGTTCCGATTTAGTCCATATTCGAGATTCTAAATTTCCAGTGAAAAGTAGAGGTACAATAAGGCGGAACACGGAATAGTAAATAAAGAAAAGAGACACAAAAAAGACCGCAATAAAATGTGATTAAAAAAATTAATAGAAGTTGAAGTGCTTCAGTGTTTGAAGAGAAATTTGCAGATTGGTTTTCTTTGCAGTTATTTTACCCAAAACATTTTTGTGGGAGATATCTTGTTTATCTTTCTATAGAAAAGTCCACAACTTATCCCTATAATATGTATACTTTTTTCTCGAGATAATTATGTGTTCAATATCATTAATATTATTGCATTCGTGATAAAAGGGATCATTTTGGAGATTAAAAGGATTCAATATTCCTGGTGTTACAGTTGATTTGCTTATTAGTCAGACCAAATCAATATCTTCCCTCCGATTTATGGACCAAGAAGATAGTGTTTCAATGCTAAGGATGTTCTCCGAGGGCGTTGAAATATTTACTGTTTCTATAATTTTTGATTGCGATCTGATGCGACGCTTTTTGAGGCTTGAAATTATGTCATCAGGAGTCAAATTACCTCATCATCACCACTCAATCCAAGGTGTATTTTTTGTCACTTCTTTCATTAAACGATATTTATTACTTATTATATTCATACAAACAATATTTTTATGAGCTAAGAAACAGCAATAACTTGACTAATCGTCGAAGATCCTTTAATAGCTCTTGCGTGACAAAATAAGAATAAATATTATGTTTCTTAAAACATATATTTTTATTCCACATTGTTTTGATGGCAATATTTTAAGCTATTATCGTTGTGATTTCTTGATCTAATGTCGGGTTTACACTTGAACAGTTGTCAGATTACCAGTAGGCAGCGCATGCGTAGAAAAGCTGAAAAATGCTATTCGATCGATGGCAAGTAATTACCTCGACGGAACAACAGCATGCCACTGTATGTTTTTTTTTTTTTTCCTTACAGGGTTAAACAGGGTTTCCCCTTTAGTGTGAAAAAATTTATCTCTTATCATATGTTAATTTCGCTAATTTTTTACCCTATATTCTTTCTGATGCAAGATTGTGCACGTGCGTTTTATTTTATTTCTCATTTCTTTTTTATATATTTCCAAATTTAGATACATCGTCCTTTCTTTATTTTTATCGCGTTTGTTTATCTAAAACTTAGCTTTTATTACGATATGTAGTGAAAATGAAGAATTCAGGTACACCAAAACGGTAATTTATAGCCAAGCATAGTAAAGTAGTAACTTTTATAGTGTAATTGAAATACTTCTAACTAGCCTAGAGAAAACTTTTTCTGAGTCTCAGTCCGAGTACAAAGTTACTTAGGCATAAATTCTTAAACTGAAAATAATCTGAACTTTTTTCGAATTCCTCGAAATTCAAAAATAAGAAAACTAAGCTTCGATTACGAATAAGTATAAATTAATATTCTATTAAAATTAATTACTCAAAAAATATTAGCAAAATGTTTTGAATCAAAATGATGTTCATAGTTATTTTGAATATGGATATGAAAAAATAAAATGCTATAAAAATATTGAAACTTACGTTTTTTTTTATTCGTAAACTTTAAGGTGGTGAGTCAGATTTTTGACAATTTAGGCTTTTTCGAAAGAAAGAAAAAGGTGTGAGGGGGGGGGGAGACTGTGTGCAACATTCTTTTACAATTCCTACTATTAGCTCACAATCTCTATATATTTATTTATATATCTTGTTCAGATTTTTAGTCATTGATAAAATACTTTTCATTCATCCATTCGAGCTCAAATAGATTTTCTTAAACTTGTAATGGATAGCACTCGATGTTAATACAGTTTTTTCTCTTTCAAATATTGATTTATTCATTAAATTTAATTATTTAATATTTCAAATAGAGTTTTAGTTTTCAAATTAGTTTTGTAATGAAAATTGAAATCAACCGGCAGTAGCTCGATAGATAAAATGCATGAATTTAGGCATTTTTCAAGTGAAGGGAAGAATGCGAGTTCAATTCTAGCGAAAATCTATCATTTTTTGACACTTAATAATTTCTGGATAATTATTTATTAAAAAGTAACTAAAATTTAAAAAAAATGTTAACCTAAGTAGGAATTGAATTCTTAAAAAATTAAATTACTTGTTTTTAGTGTGCTACCATTCTTTTAAGAAAAAGAATTAAAATAACAACAAGATAAAAAATCTCGCCTTATTTTTGACTTGCTTCCATTAAGCCGATATCTTCCGTCATCGCAACAATAATTTGAGAAAGAATAACAATTATCTAAAAATATAACAAAAAGAATAACAAAAACAACAACGACGAAAAATGGCATTCAAGTTGTTACTTTTAATATGTTTATTTTTCATCTGACATTTACAAGCAATTTTAAAAACACATTTTTAGAAGAAGCAACACAATTTTAACCCACAAAATTCGAAATATCATGCTTGCGTGACTCATTTGACTGACCATCGTATAGATGCATCAAAGAAACCGGAAAAAAAGAAAAAAAATGACACCTTCCAATCGTTTTGTTATCACTATGTGGCCTAATAAACTTCAAGATCACGATAATAAGCATACACGTTGTACTCCTATAAATTGGCCGATTATCTGGATTCAACAACTTATTGTTGTTCGTTTAAAGAAGAATATTGTTATGGCCATTAAAATGAATGGTAAGGTGGCCAGAAGGAAGAAGTGGACGACTGAGAAAAGTTATTGAACCGTGTCGCCTGTAGGTCAGGAAGAGTTTGCTTCCCAAATTGTCTGAAACCGGTCAACCGGTCACAGAACAAAACAATCGTCCTCGCGCTCTCAATGAAAACCGTTTGCAGTTGTTTTCCCTTTTCGAGGTTTTTTACTCCTACTCTTTGTCTAAATAAAAGGTTTTTTTAAAGCTAAACTGAATTCTTACTGATGATGTTTACAAATTCACAACGGTATTCTAAATCGTTGTATTATAAATGGCTCAAACATCCTAAATCGCTGTATTATAACCCGGCTCAAACATCCTAAATCGCTGTATTATAGGCCGGCTCAAACAACCTAAATCGCTTTGTTATAAACCTGAAACATCCTCTCATACTAACCGAAAAAAATCTTATCCCCCTTTCCCTATATAAAATTGTGAATTTAAAATAATATTAAGAATGTCTCCTATGCCATTGGCGAGCAAAGCTTATGAAATATAGATCTTTGATATGAATCTAAGGCTTATATTTAATCTATCAAACGAATATGTATTTTTAGACATTTGACTGTTTTATTTTCTTTACTATCTAATGAGATGACACCTTCTATTTCGGAAATATTTTCTTATTTTGATTCAATTGGAAATACATTGACTTATCTATGTATTCGAAGTAATTTTAATATTGAATTGTAATCGTTATGAATCGTTTATTTTTTGCGTACTTCTATCAAAATTTGATAAATCGATGCACGTATGGCACTCAAGCAAAACAGTTAAGCTATTAATACTTTGTTACTAGCAAATTGAAACTCAAATTTTACTCAGAACTATGGTTGTATTCACAAGATCACATATCTACTTTGATTTAAATCATTATGTTAGTTAAGTCAATTAGTCCTTGCGTTTGCACGAAAGCATAAACTTACAGGTAGCAATCCTTTGATAAATTTGTTTCCAAATATGATAAGAATCTGCATTTTATGTGCTAAACTTGTGTACTAAATTTTATCTGTCAAACAAAGTGGTTTTTTTTTTTTTTTTAAGTTATCGAGTTTACTTGGTCTTGATTAGCCGGACAGAATTTGATAGAAATCAACAAATTTGATCTTAAATCCATGCGATAAATTTCCTCTGTCTAGCTAAAAATGTTTTTGAATTATCGCGTTCACAGACAAACTAACGACAAAAATGGGATTTTCCCCGAGTTCAGGAAGGTTTAAAACATGTAAATTAGTTAAAATCTTGAGTTCAATTTTTTGACGGTTACAAGACTTTCTCTAGATTTCAAGTAAAAATCTTTCCTGGTGATAATCTCTATTTTTAGATAATTACTAAATGAAACTAATTATCGATAATCAGCAAAAGAACAAATGAGTTTCAATTTTTTCTTCTTTTAACCAGCAGGAGAATACTCAAACAAACTTCCCACTCCCTTTCTGATTCATCTTTAGAATTTAATCTACCTGTAAATAAACTAGGGTTTAAATCATTTTAAATGAAGTAATTGCATATAAATGAAATTTTATTAATTTACAATCAAGAATTGGCATAGTTTTTAGAACAAAGTCACTATGTTGTCGAGCATAGGCTACACTTTATGCAAAGGAATTCCTTCTAAATTTTTTAATTTGCCTATTTTCATTTTAACTTGTTTCAAATAATTTAATAATTTTGACATTTACTATGTGTGTGTCTGTTTTCAGAAATTTTCTCCAATTATAGATTTACTTTCAATAATTTTTAAGAAGATAAATGTATATAAATACATTTATTTTACGACACCAGCGGGTGAACGAGCTCCGCTCGGAGAAAACAGGTATCGAAGCTAACACGAAGATTTAAATTTTCAATTGTGATTTATCAAAACAATACATGCCATAAGAAAATTTGTGAAACCATTGGTGAAAAGATAACCGGTTAAAGTGCACCATTGTAAACTATTCTAAACAAAGTTAGAGTTTGGAAAGGGAACTATTCTATACAAAGGTAAAGATTGAAGTGTGTTGAAGTTCAATATTTTTGACAAATTTATTTAGAAAAACCAAACATATATACATACATAAGAAACATATTATAAACCTATAACAGCATAAACATAAAACTTTATTAGTTCGCCATATTGGCTATAGATGGCAGCACGTTACCGCTTGAAAATTTAAGTAGCCATTATGGCGAACTAATAAAGTTTGAAAATATCCTATCTGTAACTCCGAACTGCTCGACCGTAGCGCTTCAAAACCGGCGCCAATCGATTCCTCGTGGCCAAAAACCCCAGACCCCCAAGTTTACCGGAGTTTATTAATTCTGGGGCGATTTTCGACTTGGCAACCATTCATCGTATTATAGTATAAGATTTACAGCACAAAATATTTTTAAAGAGGCAGCTTCAAGAAAAATTATAATTTATTATAATTTTATTGTTCACTTTATTTCTTAAGAGGAAATTTCTAAAAACAAGTTTGTGCCTCTTTCAGTTTTTCTCTATACATTTTTATGACTACTTTCATATTCAGGTCAAATTGTATACAAATTCCAATATTCATTTCGAATTTACAGTTAACACCACATGTATTTTACAAATATTAAAATATACAAGTTGCTAAATAATGCTTTTATTTTGCTTTACTTGGCAAAAACGAATTATTCTTCAATAATAAGGCAGTGTATCATTGTTATATTTACCTCTACTGACCGATTGAATAGTCATTCAAATGTCACCTTTATAAAGAAATTATCGAATTTTTTTTAAATAATGAATAACTGGTTTTTAATATTGTATTATTTAAGTATTTTGTAATATGCTTTATTTTCAAGGCAAAATTGTAACAACAAAAGTTTTTAAAAAATTCTATAAAATGATTTGCATATTTTGAGAAATAAGTTAAGAGAAATTTTAGATTAAGTCATATAGTCGTATAACTGACCTCTAAGCCACCCGAAGGCACACGGATATGCCACTTAAAACTGAATGACCGAGCAGCCGCTTCAGCAACACTGGCAGGAGCTGTGTTTGAGTGCTAATGGCCATCACCGGCCATGGCACAGCCCTAGAAAGTATGTCCCATCATCAATGGGAGGGTCAAACCCCCGTTTATTATTGTACCTACCGGGTTGGTGAGGTCCAACCACCGGGATTGTGGAACTTGCCCTCTATTGATCATTTCCTCCCTCTAATTTGTAGGTTTACTGGAATTTTATTACCTTTGGCAGGAAAATTTGGCGTGAAGTGCATATTCCATTGAACCAAAGTATAATCGTGTTCCTTTATAATAAATTTTTTTATCAAATTTCTCACATTTCATTTATTACTTTAAACTCTCATCTAAAACGCAATTATGGGTAGACAGCCTTTTTCTGACGGAAGCTTCGTCTCGTTTTCAAGGACATGGAATATCATTATTACTCTGAAATGTGATTGATTACCATTCGGCATTCATTGTAAAAACGCCAAATCTTGCATGCAAAGATGACCGTTATAATGTGACAACCTTGAGCGTGAAAGATATCTTTTAATGACATGGGGAGAATTTATGGAGCGCATATTCCACTTAACCCAACCACCATGCTCCTCGTAATCTCATCCTCAATTACAAGGAACCCTCTAGGGGGGGGGGGCTGAAATTTTTAGATTAATAAGAACTTCCAACAATTTCAGAATAAAGAAAAATAAAATATAAATGATGAATGCCTCAAAAAAATGAAGGAGACAGCTATTCACTAAAATTATGAATACAGTAATTCACGATCCAACTATTAATTTTTTTTATATGCTTAAAACAAAAACTTTCTGATTGTCTTATCTTGCTCACTGATTTCTTTTATTGATACTGCTGTAATAAAAGTTAATAAACGATTAGAAAAAAAAAAGGGAAGAAGCTGCTAACTTAAGCTACATACAAAAGAACCGCCTAATCATCTAAAGCAAGAGCGTAATCCCACGTAATCCGGTTCTTTCCGACCGTGACCCGCGGTGGAATGTGGAAGGGTATGTAGTCAGCAACAGAAGTACATAAAAAAGGGGGGGATAGACGATGTCTTAAAATGTATCAATTGCCCTTTTTCTTTGTGAGAAAGAAGTGGTCCACATTTTTTTTACAACTGCACTATATAGTAGATGAATGAAACGATGACCTCTGGTCATTTTTTATGGAAGGAACCATCTAGTAATATAGTGAAGGATTTCATGGAAGCAAACTTTAATGGACTTTCTGAGTTACAATCTTTTCGGGCATATAATGAAGGAATTTCCATCTGCGGCAACTAAAATTTGTAAAGCAAAGAAGTTTGGTTGAAAGAATGTAATCAAACACAATTTCCATCGGTAGAAGCAGTAGTAGGAGTAGGAGCAGCAGTATATTAATAATCGTAATTTTGAGAAATTTAACTAGTTATTCAAATTATGCAACTGGCATGTAATTTAGAATTGCTAACTAAAATAATATTAAATGAAATTGAAGAAAAAATGGAAAAAGAAAATGAAATCTACGATCGCAAATTTCAAGTTATATAATAACATTATTATTTTTACGTCGTTATTTGTCTTAATTAATTTAAGTCATCAACCGGTTTAAACCGATTTGAAACAATCACGACACTTCTCTTTTGATATCCATCCCTCTAATATATATAATTTTTTTAAATACTTTCATTTTCAATTTGTTTAACTGGCAAACAAATTTTTGGAACTCGACCAAGTTTGAGATGAAAAAAAAAACAATCGTTTTTCTACCTATCGGCACATGCGTAATCGCGTAATCTGATAGTCATGGGATTGTTTCAAACCGGTTTAAACTGACCAGTGACTCAAATTAATTGAAAGAATTCGTATAAAATTCAGATAATAAATCGTTTGGAAATCAAGTTCTAATTTTAGTTGGTGATAAATCGCCAAAAGGGAAAACCTTCTGCATTATTTTGTGATAATCCTAAAAGCAAAAAGGAATGCTTCAAAAGCGATAAATCTCCAATTTGTTGCCTACACATTTTGAGGCTTTAAAAACTTCACTTCCAAACAGCATCATGTTCTTCTAAATAAAGAAAGAAACATAATTAGACCTAAAAACGTAATCATTTACAAAGTAATTACGTTTTGGTAATTACTTTGTAAATGATTTTGAATAGCAAAATGCACAGATTATTTTTTTACTATGCATTGTAGAACTTGCGGCAAAGTGATATTTAAAAAAAAAAAGACGGATAGAGATTTTCTTTAAGTAATGTTAATTTTATTCTACAAGATAATTATTATTCTTAATATGAGTTTTTTAGAACTTCGCATTTTGAAACTAATTTCTAAGTAAGTATGTAAGAGTAAATGCTTTACTTACCGCTTTTGGACATCATCCAATGGTAAAATTCAAATGGGGCTCGGAAAGCCTGTGCCACGTATTCCATTTTGGTGGTTCTTAAAATTCAGGCGGATCCCTCAGCTACAAAATTAATCAGTCCCTCTAAACGAAAGAAAAACGATATGAATTTCTGATTTAAAAAAATACAAATAATCATAATATAACTGAACAAAAATATTACCTAGGTGCAGTAATTATCTGAAAATTTAGGTATAAACTAATTAATATTCAGCAGTTAAATTGCAACTAATATTAAATTTCTTAAGAAAAAGAATATACATAAAATTTACAATTAATTGACTATGTAAAATTAACACTATGTTTAAGACAGATAGCTATTGATTGTTACTTTCTCATATATAAAGTACACACGCACAAAAAAAATCGTAAAATTTTTTTTGAATTCGATATTTTAACGAATTTTTACTTTCAGACTTCCTTGAATTACAAAAACGCATTTTTTTTCGGTAGTATACGGCCTGACTGTGGGCACAATAATTTTTTTAAATCTAATTTTGGTCAGTCATTTGTTGTGTTGTGGTGTTTGTGTTGTCAAGTTTGTTTTGTTAAGCGATATTTTATTTTATTTATTTATTTATTTATTGTAGACGGGATCAAATCTCTAGATTTTTATCAAAATGTGAACGAAATTAATTCAAAGTAAGTCTATCAATCTGGATTTTCGGATATAGTAAAATAACAAAGAGAAAAGTTAGTTATAGGGATACAATTAGATCTTGGATTTGGCATTTAAAGTGTAGATATCAAAATTGGAACCAAATCTGTCAAGACCTGTTCACCATTTATTGGTTTGTACTTTCAAAAGCATGTAAAGGGGTAACTGAAAAATAAAATGCTAGTAAACTGCACTTGCGTAAAAATGCTGTCCAGTCGATGACAAGTAATTGCCCCTAAGAGACAATAGACCCGTTTTTTTTTTTTTTTTTTTTTTTTTTTTTAATTACTGTGCAAACTCTTATAGATGTTGATGAATTTTTTGGCGGGAAAAATGTATCGCTTATCACAAATTAATTCTAATATATTTTTATCTTTATTTTTTCTTATGTGAAGTGCGTGAGTGTTTAATTTTATTCGCCATTTTTTTTCTTACAATTTTCAAAATATAGATACGTTGATCTTTTTATTTTTATTTTACTATATTTCTTTGTGTAAATGTCCCTCATTTTAATTCGATATGCAGTGAAAAAGAACCATTCAATAACTTCGAAATAGAAGTTTATAGCCAAGAGTGAAATGCCTGAATCTAATGAAATTGTGGTAAACATGAATCAACCCCTTTCGGCTCATGCTCTCTCTAACACTGAGTATAAACCCGGCAAGTTGTTACATCACTCTATTCCGCTATAATTCTCAGTTTACCGCATTGTTTCATAAAATGCAAACTACTCCTGCTTTCACTTTTAACTTATTTTAATGAAATCAACGCTTCTTGGCTTATGCGCAAAAGCTAGAAGGATTTCCATACCTCAGAATAGACAATATATTCTACTATTTCATATAACTGCCATCAGTAAGTAATAAATTTTAATCGAGAAATTCGAGAATTCGGCCAAAATCTTACGCATTTGTGTTTTAGGCGTGTGATCTAAAATTTTAATTAAGAAAATAAACAAAACATAATTTTAGTTCGCTAATAAAAAGCATCATTTTAAAAATTGAGCATGAATGCAATAACAATTAAATTCGTTAAAAAAAATTTCTTATATTCGGAAACCAGTTTCCACTCACTCGCATTTCCTTCCGGAAACAAATTTCACAATTTTGTCACAAACTTTCAGAATTAATTAGTGGCTATAAAAGTTCCATCAGAATTCCTGATGATGTTCAATAGCCTAACATCTGAAAAGGCCACACCGATACCAGTTTGTAGGACAGAATCACCCCTGGCAGAAAAACGCGAGCTGCATTTTATAAAAGTAAACTGAGTTGACCTTGCCGAGGTGAAATTGCCTCAATATTTAGTTCAGAGAAGGTTGAGGTCAAATCTCTCCTACTGAACTTGTTATGTTGCTACCTGAGTTCTATTCTTGAAAGATAGAATCACTTCTGACTTTTCAGAAGTATGAACTTGTTAATACTCGTAAAATTGCTCAAAATGACAGCTAGACGTGGCTTGTTTTTCGTTTTTTCCCCTTTTCTCTCCCCTCCCCCTTTTTTTCTTCTTCTTTCTCTCTCCCTTTCTTCCATATAGTCGCGAATTTAGAAATTTTGCGTAATATGAGTCACTACTTTTAATAATTCATCAATTCAGTTTTATAATTCATTGAATTTTTAGCTTAATTAATATATTAATCATTCCTTTTATTTTAAGGTTTTTTTTTCTCTGTTAATAAGTAAGGTTTTTATTTAATTCGTTGCTATATATCACATATTATTTAGAGAATTATTATATTAAAATTCTTGTAGTAAAAAGAAAATTATAACTCATAATTAATATTTTCTTTCAAATAAGAGCACTTAGTTATTATAATAGATTTAAAAGAAATTTAAAAATTCAAACAAGTGTAAAAATAAAAATATTTATTTCAGGGCCTGTCAAAATGGGATATATGAAAATCAGTTTAATGAATAATTTAAATTGGGGATTTAAAAATTTCATATTCATTAGGTGAAGTCTACTATTTAAATATTGAATTAAAAAAGAATATGAGTTATTTCTTAGTTCAGAAACTGGATGGTATACTTTTTAGGTTATCTGCAGGATTTTCAATCAGTTTTTTTTTTTTTTTTTGATAAATTTCTCATTTAGTAAGTTTTTCAATGCGTCTTAATTCAGTAACAAATAAATATTTTTAATAGATATTTAATAATTATAATATATATCATTTATTTAAAAAAATTCTGGAACAATCGAAAAACTTTAACTTAAACTGAAAGCATTTATTTCAACCTCGAGCAAACGTGAAAATTTAAATCACGAAGCCAGAATATTAGTCACCATTGTAATTAACATCGATAAGCGATCAACACTAATTGCATATTAACACTACATGCATATTTAAAGGGCATGCCACTTTATCAGCCGGGAATTAATACTGCGAATAATTATTCAAAAGACATGCTTTTTTACAAACAAAGCATTGGCATCGCATGCAGATATTTAAAAGGTGTTTAAGACGTTTTATTTCATTAACTGGGCTTTAACACAACATGCAAATATTTAAAAAAAATGCTAATCTTTATTAATTGCGAATAGCACTAAAATGAATATTTCTGTTTTTCTACCTGTACATTAGCACTACATGTAAATATTCAACTGGCAGGCTATTTCTCTAACTGTGAGCAAACACAGCAAACGAATATTTAAGAGCATGCTAATTCATTCGCACAGCATGAAGATATTCAATGGGCATGTTATTTTGCTAATCGAACAGTGGCATCGCTTGCAGGTATTCAATGGGCTTACTATTTCTATAAATAGGTCTAAACACAGCAGGAAAATATTTAAGGGCATGCTAATTCATTAGTGAAGCATGAAGATATTCAATGGGCTTGTTATTTTACTAATTTTGTATTAATTATACAGACAAATATCAGACACAACAAATCTTGGTACGAAAAAAAAATTAAACTTCCAAAAATAATGAGTTTTGCCAATCGTCATAAACACCGATAACAATATAACCTAACAGATAACCTATACAGATAACACATAACCTAAAATAAGGTGTAAGTAATTGAATAACAAACAAATGAGTTTACACAAAAAATACTTGAAAATTTTTTCAAATATTGTAGAATTATTACTTAAAAGGAAAATAAACTCATAAGGATAATAACCTTAAGCATAATAAAATTTGATTCCGAAAATGCAGATATGCAAAAGCATTTTTTGCGGACATTTGTAATGTCTGTAATATTCGATGACCGTGCCGTTTTTACATTATTAACCAAAACATTTCAAGCATGACATGGCCGAAATGTAATTGCAGCAATAATGAACTTCAACCCTTATTATAAAGAAAATATGACCACCAAACTGTTTCAAAATCTCGTAAACAAAAAATAAATGAATTAATATTCATTTAAATGAGTTGTAATACAAATAATTGCGCAATAATGCTAGAAAGAGTGATCTGCTACCCCAAGCGTAGAAAAAGAGTTTGGATGGACCAAACTGTAAACAACAGTAAAATAAACGATGCGTAACATTTATTTAGACAATAACAAACACTACCTCGATAGAGAACTTTTTTTATAGAACAATCTTTCTATCGACAGATTCTATTTAAGTTAGGCAGCTCTCTAGAATAAACTTGGCTGAAGGGGCTATAGGCAGGGCGATTAACAAAATTAATTAGCGTGACATTTATTTGAAAAATAACAAGCACTACCTGAATAGAGAACTTATTTCATAGATGAGTATTTCTATCGACAGATTCCAGTTAGGTTAGGCAGCTCACTAGAATAAACTTGGCTGAAGGGACTATAGGCAGGGCGATTAACAAAATTAAGTAGCGTGACATTTATTTGAACAATAACAAACACTGCCTGAATAGAGAACTTAATTCATAGATGAGTCTTTCTATCGACAGATTCCATGTAGGTTAGGCAGCTTACTAGTATAAACTTGGCTATAGGACTGTAGGCTGGGCGATTAGCAAAATTAATGAGCTTAGTTAATGAGTAAAAAAAAAGCTATAAGTTTATGAAATGTAAAATATTAGGAATACAATCAGAGATTATTTATTACTCAATATATGCTTACATTATTAAATATCATTAGTCTATGTAAATAAAAATGAATGTTTGTCTGTATGTCTCTTATGCTCTGCCGTATCGCTCATCCGATTGAGATGAAACTTAAAATACTTATTATTTACACTTATTTGTTTCTGTTGAAGACTAGGATGAGAAAAACAAAAAAATATTGCCAACCCAAAAATCTTGAATAATAAAGTTTAAAAAAAATAGAATGAATACTATTTAGGCTTCTCCTTTATATATCCTTCAATTTCAATGAATGTATTCATTAAGGGCAAGAAAATAAATATCATTCTTCCAATCATTCTTAATTAAACAAAATAACAATTTCAAATTCCAAACGATATTTCCAAAATTATTTCTTCTGCGGCAACAACGCGTCGGGTACCAGCTTGTAAATAAATAAAAATTAAAATTAATATTTGGTAATAATATCTTGTTGGGCACTCGGTGTTCCTTAAACATGTTCGAGGGAAATATCCTTAGAACTATCTTTGGCCCAGAATTAGAGAGAGAATGTTGGATGGTGTTCCAATTTTGAGTTATACAAAATTTATAGGCAACGACAGATAACACTAATTATCCGGAGGTCAAAGTCAAGATGGATCGGCCATATCTACCTTCAAAACAGAGCTCTAATCATATACATTTTTAAAATTCCTATGGAATTCCGGGTCAGAGGAAGACCTCCAACTAGATGGATGAATGATGTGGAAAGATACCTGAGTGTCCTGAGGATAAAGAACTTGAAGGGAGTTAAGGGCGATAGAAAGAGCTCGAAATTGTGCGTAATTGAGGCAGCCAAGTTTATTAGTTCTTAATAATCCATGATATTAATTAAAGGCTTTTATTTGCAAGTAAAGCAATTATAACTTACAGTAATGTCTGATTTTTCAAGAATTTTATTTCTCGAGACATATTTTCCATTAATATAGTTATTTAAAATAAATAAATGGGAAACGTATCTATTTTCATAAAGCTCCTTAAAACTAAAATAAATCTTCACATTGTTGATTAGGTTAAAAATCAGAAAATGAAACGATCAGTAATTAAAAAAATTAGACTCGTAATGTGCATTGTCTTGGCCACACATTAAAATAAATCCTCTACTTAAAAACTTCAATTCCACCTGTATTTTATGTCTTTTTTTCAGATGCATTCCACTCTATTTTTAAAGCCGATTTTGTCTTCCGAGACTAAATTCCATTTTCGATAAAATTTTTATTGGAGAAATATGAGTTTAAATTCACATAAAAATATCCACTTCTTAGATAACATAATAAATGTGGTAATTATATTGGAAAAGATAGGAACAGCAATCGTTTAAAGCACTTTTAAGTGGCATTAAAAGGACAAGAGATGCCTGACCTTGATATTTTTATTTATTATTTGACTAATTTTGGTTTATAAAAATGATATGAACATATTCATGTAATATCTCCAGAGGATCATCAATAACGGTTCCAGGACAATACCCCGCATTTTCTTTTTTTGCTACACAATTAAAAAACAGATGCATTCCTTCTCGTCTTGTAGTTAATTTTAATTGGTTAGTATATCTATAAAGAAATTCCGTGTAATAACTGTAAACAATTAAACCAATATTCACGTTTAAATGTTACTTATTCATTTTATAGCCGTCTGACCACGGTTCAAAGTTACGAGATCCGTCCAAATTAATTCTAGTGTTTATTTAAAACATGACGTTAACATAATTAAACTAAACTATTCATTCTATATCTTTATTTTTATATAAAAAGCAAATTTTTCAATCAATACTGCATTAAAATGGCTTCGATAGATAATGCTTATATCAAATGAAACATACACCATTTTTGTCCTGTTGACAGTAATGTCAAAACTTTTTTTTTCTTTATTATTATTATTATTTTAGTGTTGCATAATTTTTTCGGTCACCACTACTGAAAATGTTCTATGCTGATCATGAATTTAAAATTTAAGTCAATTCTTCAAACAGTCTCATAAAAAAAAAGACTCTAATTTTTGAAAATCTCTAATCTTTTATTCATTAAAATTTCATTTTACTCCAATGTCTTAAGAATTTTAGATTGCAACCCAAATAAGGAAACATAAAATATTTTGGTTTGTAAAACTTTAATACGAATTTTCTATAATTTAACTGGACTAGAACATACGCCAAAAATATTAGCTATTTCACTCGCAAAATAATTCGTAGACAAATAAAAAAAAAATGACCAACGCTCCAAATTTTAGGTCATCTGACTCAGAACAAAGCAACTCTAGTCCCAAAACAACTAGTTATAGTGAGAAATGAAGAAACAATTCCGAGTGACTGACCGCTCGCAGGTAAAATTGGAATGCCCCACCACTTTATCCTGTTTCTGATCACGTCAGAATTGGAATAAATTTTTTCGAAGAAGTTTAGAAAGCCGTGACATCAGAAACAAAGGCTAGCATGAGATCCCCCCCCCCCGTTCAACGTCAATTCTAGCAGATTTACTGGGGCAACCGTCATAGACCAGTGAACGGTAGAGGTCCTAAATTAGAGCAGGTATTTTGTCCTCGTGTGAAATATCCTGGCAGAGCCTCAAAGCAATTAAATTATATGTTTAGAGGCAATTCTTATGGTGAACCATGTGGAAACACTTCTGAAAGCGTCAACATACGGCCAAATGAGGAAAGTTTTTTTAGAAAAAAAAAGTTTTAACAGTACCCATAGTTGTTGAAAAAAATAATCAACTCAACATCTTATATCACATAATAAATTATAATTTTCTTCAAAACTTAATAAAATGTGCCGATTTTTTGTCTTGCTTGTCTCATTTAAACACTGTTCTATGCACTTCCGATTTCTGAAACAAACAGTAATTAATGCTTTAATTTGTCATTAAAAAGTAGTGATTTTTGATGCTTTTGATTTATTTATTTCTCAATATGACAAATGCAGAGGGGGAAATCACATACAAGATTTTGATAAATCTCAATGTTTTAACACTTCCTGTGTCCAGAAAAAAAAATTTGAAACTGTAGTTGTTGCTTACGGGCATTTGAAACTACCATCTAAATACGATTACTCGAAAACGTAACAAGCCACAAAACTGTAATTTGATGAGTGATATTTTCCCCAAGTTTGCGGATTTTAATCAAAATTTTAGACGAAATCCATCTATATTTATTTGTCTGTCAATGCCCATGTGAGCATGATAACTCAAAAACGCAAATAGTTATATGAATTATTAACAATTGATAACAATGAATTATACAAATTAAGTATATAGATTATCACTATAATTATAAATTAATAATGGATCCAAATAATCAAAAGGATTGTTACTCGTTGGTCTATGCAACTCGGAGATTATATTGAAAAAACTCGAAAATTCAATAACTTAGATAAATGAAAACTTGGTATATATTCTTGCAACCAGAAATTATCTGGTTTTTGCAAATATCATCTTTGGAATATCTGTTAATCCCTATGAGCATGCTAAATCAAAAATTCAAGCAGCTGCACCAATGAAATTAAGCTTTAGGTTTTACAACTAGAATCTGTAAGTATGTATCAAAGTCTGGATCAGGCCATCAACCCGTTGACGTATGAATTCCTGTATGAATGTGAATGTACCATATCAAAAATGCAGCTATCTAGGTAGATAAATGTTGACATGACTCTTTAAACTAAAATTGTAAATTTCTATTACATACAAAAAGAAATCAAGGATTATAAAAGCATATATCCAGAGAAACTAATAGAATCTCGAAAGCACTGGCTATAGAATTTTTTAAAATACATAAATAAGTCAATGCTTCGTTGTACAAGATTCCAAATAGTCGTTTGTAAAATTAAATCATTGTTTACATTTTTCAAATCCTTTTTCACCTAAAAGTTATTCATTACCATCTATTTATCTATTATTTCCTATGCATCCCTGTGCGATATCTAAAAACAGAAAAATTGTATTTACTACAGAGCATTCCAAAGTTTTGTATTATGCGATTTACATATTCAGAGTATACTTTCCTAAACTGATTTCTAATATCCTATTTAAAAATCATTCCAGCTAAATGCAAGTCACTAATATAACTCCATTATTATTCAAACAGTACAAAGATTAACAAATTTCAGAATTAGGTAAACGACAATCAGTAGTTTACTCAATCGGATCAAAGTCCATTCAACGTTTTAAAGAAGATTATGTCAGTGAAAAGGGATGAAAGTGATGCTCAGAAAAGCGAAACACATTCGATTATCGGCCTATTTGTTCGTTCTTGCCCTAAAAAACGCATAAGACGCAGCAAGTCTACTAATTTGAACAGAATTTGAATAGTATGAAATGCTTTAAATTAATTTTAGCTTTTAAAGGCTATTATTGAAAACATTATTTCTTCGCTTTTCCGACATTGAAAAAAAAAGTAAAAATATTTTTTCATTAAAAAACAAATTGACTTCCGGATTTTAATACATTTTCACTTTTTAAAATGACCTCAAGTCAGCGACCTGGGGTAGAGTGTCCTCCCCGTGAACAGGGTATACAGGGTTCGAATGTTGGTTGCTCCCTAACATGTGTTCTATCGGTGAGATGTGTGAAAGGGCCCACATGTAAAAAGGGGTTGTGCAAGCAAATATCTCTGTGCGTGTTATCTTCATTTGAGCTAAAAGTCAGACATATGCCAGCGGGTGCTCAGGTGCCTTGGCCCTCAGAAGCTATTGCGCACTCGACTTAAATCACTGCCAGTTCGTCAGCGGTTTGTAAAGTGCCATAAATAATAACTTCAATAAAAAAAAATATGTTTTTGGAAATAATATCTGCTTGACTTTTAATTGTTTATAAACACAATTATTTAAACTCAAAAAATTTGACATGAAAAGAGTTAATGACATTTCCACAAATATGCAAAATTCTATCAAAATTTGTAAAAAAAAATTCACTTATAAAAGCCTGTTTACTCGCCTATCCATGTTCATGTAAGTAGGATAGCAAATAGATGTACGAAATTAAGTAGATAGATTTTAAATTTTATATCTGCGTCATTATTTTGTATTTGTTAAGTATATAAATTATTAGAAATTTATATCTGCGACAAATTTAGGATCCACGCCGTCATAGGTGAATACAGACAAAATTGAATATAGACATAAACAACACATGAATAATTCAAAAATTCAATAACTTGATATCTTATTGTAACTTTATGGCCCAGGTGATAAATATGTATTTTAGATTTTAGATTTCTTAATATATAAATGGAAAGAATCGAAAATCTATTTTCATTTCTCAGTTTAAAGCAAAAAATGGTGACATTAACTTTATACATCGAATTACTAAAGGACGTTACGATTACTCAAAAAATATTGATGTTCACTAAGAAGTAATCTATGTTATAAGGATTAAGCACTTCTTAAAAAGACATCAATAACAGTTGTTGAATAGTTCTTTTTTAATTACAACATTAATAAATTAATGACACATCTAAATTGTTATTATGACTTATCTTCAGAGAACATTTTTCTTCATTTCTTCTTCATTTAATTTTTATGGTTATAGCTGTTCCTATTACATAATATTAGTTAAGATAATTATACATCTCTCATAATTCAGAAGGATTTTACTACAGCAATTATTATAATTCGAAGTCATCTTTTGAAAACTGGTTTGTAACTGATTTCATTTATACTTTCACCATTGATTATCAAAATCGTTTGCCGTTGACAGTTAATTAATATATCTGTTTCTCGTGCATTAGAATATTTCAAAGAGTAAATCTAAATGCTAAATAGATGAAATTTCCTATATGATTTTGATGCCAAAATTATGAACCTGTATTGACGATTGGGTTCTTATTAAATGAGTATAAAAGAAATCCCACGGAATA
Source organism: Argiope trifasciata (assembly GCA_026543055.1). NCBI lineage: Eukaryota > Metazoa > Arthropoda > Arachnida > Araneae > Araneidae > Argiope > Argiope trifasciata. Next base: position 239,999 of record JAPMOQ010025202.1, on the reverse strand, counting down.
TTATTTTAGCTGTTTAATACTGATATTGAAATCAAGAGTTTCTTATACTGCAATTATGTATAATGTAGGATCGTATTAGCTAATAAATATTTTCAATTTTAAAACAGAAAAAAAAATTATGAGCTGTAGAATTTCTAGTCGAAACATCGTTACATGATAATATTTTCGAATCAATTCCACAATCTTTGCATTTAAATTCTTTTTTCAATTATATAGTAATGGTAACTTGCGTACACAAAAATAAATGTATTGCAAAATAGAAATGAAAAAAAATTGTTAGATAACAACTTTAAAAAGTGTTCAAAAATATATTAAAATTAGAGAATAATTTCTTGAACATAAAATTGATGGCGCTAAAAAAGTAATTCTTAAAAATTTCAAGGTGATGGGCTTTGCTTAGTGTGTTTTTGTGTTTTTTGGGGAGAAGGAGCGGTGATAATATGTTCTGAAGTAAATAAGGAAAAATTATCACGCTTTGATAAAATTTTAATTAAAAATGCAATCAAAATTTTGAGAAAGTGTTTTAATAAGCGCCTACTATTCAAGAAATAACTATATAATAAATTCGACAACTATGAATCCAATGGTATATAAAAATTTTATAAAATGCCCTACAAGGTTTTATAAATGTTAAATTAATTAAGTAGTGACCTGAAAATGTTTTGAAAAATTTTTGCGTCATATCAGTCGTATTTTTTTAAACTGTACCAAATTATAAACATTAGCAACTTAATAAAAATATTAATCTGGAGCCGCGTGGCTTGGAAAAGGCTAATAATGTTGTTTACGTTTTTCCAAGTTCGACTTAATGGCAGCGCAGCGATCCGAATCGAAAGTACCACAAAAGTTTTTTGTAGTAGTTGTAGTAGTAAAAAGTAATTTTTTTAAAAATCCAACAAACACTTTTCAAATTACTTTTATTCTTCACGGATTTTGATTCGACGTTTTTTCTGGTACTTTCTGCAAATTAAAACGCTCTTTTTCATACACTTGTTCATTTTTTTACTTCACAAACATTGATTGTTTTATTCAATAAAATGTTTTTTGTAATTGTATTTAATCACTGTTTTCTTATAGTATCGCGATTAATAGAAGTATTTTGGTTTTTTTTTAACTAAAAAATCTTTTTTTACCATGGAAGGAAAAGGGGGAGGTATAGTTTTAAGATACACTGGTGAAAAAATTTCTATTCAAGGAATTCCTGTCATAAAATTTTGAAACTTCTTTGTACTTATAATAAAAATTTAACTTCAAAAGTGCGCATCAATGAAAAATTTTTTAAGGTGCGTCTTTTTTTAAATATTGTTATTCGTTCTTGTGATATGACAGGATATATAAAGATAGAAAGAAACCTCTCTAATATGCTCCAAATTCTACAAAGATAAAAAATATCTATATATTTAAAAAAATTCATTGTGAAAAGGAAATACGAAAAATTGTTTTGTTTCGAATATAATTCCTTTCCTTAAAACCATGTCTTTATTTTATCCTTTAAAACTTTTAGACATTTTTAAAGAAATTTTGTGAATTTTCTAGAACTTAAAGTAACCGCAATCTCCTACAATACGTAAATAAATTTTTATACAAGACTATAATTCTTTACGGTCATTTAAATTCAAATCATGTATTATTCCTCTGAAGATATTTCTTAGAAATATGGGGAGAGAATTTATCTATACTCTGAATGCTTAAAAATGTTCAGTGTGGACGAAATCTACGGTAACGGGATGAGTTTTTGAATATTAAATTCTACATCTGCTTTCTGGAAGACATTATTATGTACTGCAAGTAATAATAACTTTGTTGTTGGGAGAGATAAAATATTTAAAATTATATTTTTTTCAAGATTTGCAAGAATAAAGTGGTTTGGGTTGCTTTTTCTATGTAATCTAACATCCAACACTATCTATAAAATGTTTGAAATTTTCTTAAGTACACTGGTGGAAAAAAAATCCCAACACCAAGAAAAAATTATTGTACAGTAATGAAATTTTAGGAATACATTAGTCTAGGTAACATATTTAATTGAATAAAGTTCCAAGATCACAGGTAGAGCCATTGGCGGGAAGAGTCATTTCAAATGTGAAATGTTGGTACATTAGTAACCGGTGTAACCGCCAGAATTTTGAATGCAAGCATGCAAACGTGCATGCATTGTGTCGTACAGGTGTCGGATATCAGTTTGTGGGAAGGAGTTCCATGCCTGTTGCACTTGGGCGGTCAATGCAGGGACGGTTAATGCTGGTTGTGGATGACGCTGGAGTTGTCGTCCAATGATGTCCCATACGTGCTCGATTGGAGAAAGATCTGGTGATCTAGCAGGCCAAGGACACATGTCGACACTCTGTAGAGCATGTTGGGTTACAACAGCGGTATGAGGGCGAGCGTTATCCTGTTGCAACCCCCCCCCCTTGAATGCTGTTCATGAATGGCAGCACAATAGGTTGTATCACTAGACTGGCGTACAAATTTGCAGTCAGGGTGCGTGGGATAACCACGAGAGTGCTCCTGCTGTCATACGAAATTGCTCCCCAAACCATAACTCCAGGAGTAGGCCCTGTGTGTCTAGGCCGCAGACAGGTCACTAGCAGGCGTTCACCTGGCCTCCTTCTAACCAAAAAACGGCTATCACTGCGACCAAGGCAGAACCGGCTTTCATCAGAAAACAGAACAGATCTCCGCTCCGTCCTCCAATGAGCTCTAGCTTGACACCACTCACGTCGCAAAAGGCAGTGGTTTGGAGTCAGTGGAATGCAGTATACAGTGCATCTGGCTCGTAGCTGTCCTTGAAGTAACCGATTTGTAACAGTTCGTTGTGTCACTGTGTTGTCAACTGCAGCTCGAATTTCAGCTGCAGACGCAGTACGATTAGCCACAACCATACGCCGAATACGACGGTCTTCTCTCTCTGTAGTACCACGTGGCCGCCCGAAACCTGGTCTTCTTGAGGCAGTACCTTCCCTTGACCACTGCCGCCAATACTCATGCACAGTGGATACACAGTGGATACGGAAAGAAAACCCACCTTCTCTTAGCCCTACAACACGACCTCGTTCAAACTCAGTGAGCTGTTGATAATGGCTTCTTCGTCTTCTCAGAGGCATCCTTGACTAGCATTAACCCACAACGTCAAATCTCAACTGTAAATAACGATCACGAACCTTACAGCGCTTATTTAAAGCAAACCTCATTTGCATGTTCATAGTGTCGCTACTAGCGCCACACTTACGCGCGTAGCTCGAAATTTGAATCGAAATCATCTTTCAGATGTATAAACACGCCTACCAAATTTCGTTTATGTAGCACAACTCTTTCCTAGTGTTGGGATTTCCATCAGTGTATTTATATTTTGTTTGTATTTTAACTGGCTAGAAATGTAAAATCTTGGAAGAGTTCGTAAATGGCTTATCTAGCTCAATGAGATTGGAAACGGTGGCAAAGGGAGGCTGAAATTTTCATTTTGCTATAACTGCTTTAATATTGAAAATAGAAAAATAAACCCAACTGTCTAAATTAGCGCCTCATTAAGAAGAATAATATCTCTATTTAAAGTGTTTCAATAACTGCAATATCTTAGATGTTAGGGGCTGAAAAGTAGTTTTCAAGCCCTAATATTGACTGCTTCTAACATCAACCGTTTATATTGCCAGTTAGTAACTTAGATGAAAAGGAATCTTTGCCATCCAGCTTGTGAAAATGAGTATTTCTGAAGATCAAATCGGCATGGTGTACTTAGTATTTTTTCTTGGGATCTTTAAACTAAATGTTCGGCGAATATTAAATAATGTATTCGCATTTATAAATAATATTTGGTAAAATCTAAATTTTGATACAGATATACAACTTTGTAACCAACACGACATATGAAATTTCTTTTACCAGCCTATTCTGTTTTCGAGATATAGCGTTCACGTACATACGTATAAAAGGACCGACAAACAATCAGCCATTTGGTGGATTCCGTCCAAATTTATTTTAAGAATAAACTGTTTTGATGTAATGACCACAAATGCCTAACAAATTTTATTCCTCCAATTCCTTCCTTTTTTAAGTCATCGTGATTTGGGGAAAGAAAGTTAACAACAACAAAAAACTGAATATCTAAGATTCACAAATATCTGTTGTTGTTGTTACTTATGGTACTTTACAAGCCCGCTGACGAGCTGTCGGCGATTTAAACCGAATGAGCAGACGCTTCTGAGGGCCAAGGGCCCTGAGCACTGGAGGGCAGAAGGCTGACTTTTGGCTCATATGAAGATGTCTAACACATTTGCTTTCACAGCTCCTTTTTACAGGGGTGCTCTTTCACAACCTCACAGCCAGAGCACAGGGAAGAGAAGAACCATGCCTGAAACAGGACCGGGCCCAGATCACTAGAAAGAAAAATTACCCCTAAACCAGTAAGCCGGCTACAAAAATTTAAAATGTGAAAAAATTCAGATTTGGTCAATTTTAGCATATTTTCGTTAAAAATATAAACCAGAAACTGAAAGCATTTCCTACAAAGCTTTATAAGATCATTGGAGCTTACAGAGAGATCGACTAAAAATATTATTAGCTTAATTGTCAATAAATAAATTTGTATCGAATTTCTTAAATCACAAAAATAATAAAGCTGTAAAATATTATACAACGAATTATTGAAATTATTAATTGAAGTACAATAAGTTGCTTACTGAAATGCAATAATTAAATTGGAAATTTGCTATAGTTCTGCTTAGTTCAATGCACCGATGTACTGTGTTTGTGTGTATTTATCACACAAGTTTCACTTTCTGTGGTACGTTTTGGAATTCTATAATGACAATAATGATAAATGCTTCATACCTAATCATTAATCGTTGCATCTGCAATTCCTAATGATTGCTGGAAGATGAACTCATGAGCAAAAAAAGTTATTACAGAGAGTGAAATTATGGTAATTGCATGAAAGAGAATCCCTATAAATGGGAGTCAATGACTTCTTCAATTCCGGTTTAATGTCTTGTTAAAAATTCTTTCATTATATCAAACATAAGATGGATATTATTATGCATGCATTTTGAAAAAGACATAATTGTATCTCGGCTGAAAGTGAGATAGAAATCTTTGGTTGGACAACAAATCAAAGCTTAAAGTGATATTATCAACAATTCTTTTTTTTATTATCGTTTGTTATTTAAGCAACTAACGAACTTTGAGTTACGCAATATGAGCAGGTGGCATTCCTTTGGCCAAAGAGAGGTTTATAAATTTTGGAATAAACTGCAAAAAAAAAAAAAAAAAAAGATTTATAAATACATCTAATGTAGAAAGATTGTCTTTCAATCTTTATAATAAGTTTTTTCCTGACTGTGAAAAAAAATCGTCTGTTGCATTATTGATCTAACTGTAACTGCATATACTAGTTTATCTGTTCGTGTTTAAACTGTTCTTTCAATTGAGTTCTTCTAGAATTCGTTCTGTTTTCGTCTGTGTTTGTTAGTTACATCAGAGTTAGAAGTTGCATCAGGTGAAAGATGCGAACCTTTTTGTGAAAACTTTCTCAGGTAAATATAATATATAAATATAAACTGTTCATAAACTAAAGTTATTTAATCATCCAGCCTCATGAATTCTTTCTTTTGTTTTTTACCTGTACAAAAATGTTAGTTATTATTAGTAACAATTAATTTGCAAATCAGTTCGAAAATTTTTGAAGCGAAGCAAATTACAATTGATAAAGAGCGCTATAATAATGCCATCTTTTAAAACAATATTGAATAAAAGAAACTCATTAAAAATATAGTTAGATAAAAGAATTTTCAGATTTAAGTAACATTTCATTTTCTTTTCTAAGAACAGATTAAATAAACGACTGAAACGCGACTTTCTTTTTAAATTCTTATCTTAAAGTTCCAAACTATCTTTCTTATTACCTTTTTTTTCTTGGGATTTTAAATAAATACTTAATTTTAATTCAAAAAGAAACTCTATGAAGTGGATCTATTCCAGTTTATTAAAATGTTGTTTGTTTTTATTCCTTTTATAAGAAAAAGAGTTTTAATCGTATTTAAATGAAAAATGTTTACTCGTATTTACAAATTTGTACCATTGTTTATTTTTTCTTTTGAAATAAAGTTGAAGTTATTTTTAAAAAAATATTTATAAAGAGTTAAATAAAAACTCTTTTATTTCCGGGTTTTTTTCTCCCACTGAAATTTTTTGACGGTCATAAAATTGAATAATAAACAATTTAAAAAAATTTATTATAAATATACAGAATGTAAAAAAATTACTCGTTTACCTCACGTATATGATATATCCGAAAAGAAAGTAGTGTAATCATAAAACTTTTAATGAATTTTCATTTTTCCCACCTTTATTGGATACGAATTTTTAACTATTATTTTCGTAATGAATGTAATAATATTACGCATTTACATTATCTGCAAACCTCAATAGCCAAACTAATATCAAATTAAGCAATCATTTCTTATATTACTTGTTTCAGAAATTTTATCTATGTGATAGGTACAAAGGCAACAATACTACATCAGCAAGCTCAAATCGATTATTTATGAAAATAAATTGCAAAATATTCCATTCTTATTATTCTGAAACGTTTCGAATACTTCCACAGAAATGGTGTGTTTCGAACATTGGTTGAAATTTGGGAAATCCAGAGAAGTTGGAGATGTATTGCCATCTGATCTGATTAAACTGACCTCCTTTTGACCACTAAGAAAAGGACCCGGATGTGGTCATAACACAGTTTTAGCTATTTTCCTTCAGAGGCAACTGAAATTTTCAAATAGGTAACACACGAATTCACAAGAAATTTGATTTTGAAATTCAATGTCTTCCGCATTCTTCTTACAGAATGCAATTATAAAAATTTGATCAAAAAAATGAATGTCTTCCACATTCTAATTCCAAAATGCAATTATAAAAATTTGATCCTAAAATTGAATGTCTGCCAATATCCACATCCGCAATGCATTCTATAAAATCTTGGTCTCGAAACTAAATGTCTGTCATTATCCTCTCACGCAATACATTCTTTGAAACGTGATTCCGAAAATGAATGTCTGCCCTTATTCATTTATGCAATGCATTCATATCGTTGTATCTATTATTCTCTTTCCAATGGAGATTATAGAGTCTCTTATTCATTATATTGTATTTATTTTTATATTATAGATTCAATCTGTATCTGATAACTTATTTTTGACGGCTTCTTTAAGTGTTTAATTTAAAATAAATGATATAACACATATCACTATCAATAACAATTCGTTGAGTAAGTTACCATAAAGTAACTCTCTTAGAGGAAGATAAGATATTGTCATTAGAAGAATGGATAATAAGCAGAGTTTGGTTTAGATAAATTGTGTCCTTAAGTATATACACATTACAGGCACGTTTTTAACTAACTGGGCAATTTCGTTTCACATTTAAATGCATTTATATCTTAATCAATATAATAAGGAATTAATTCAATGGTTGATATATTTCTTAACGTTATTATGACCCATAATTCCATCCAACATTTATACATATTTATATTGTAGCAAATTGATGATTATTGATACAATATAAATAGTCTAATAGCAAAGTGTACGTCATGAAGCAGACAGGAACCAGATCATTTATAATTATACAAAGTATTAATATTATACTAATGCTTTCTAAATCGTAAAATTTTTACTTTTTACATATTCATTCATATCGTTATTAGGTTAGTAGCAATTTTTGACGACTGCAAAAGTTTTCTGCTCTCAAGTCATTGTTCTCAAAGTAGTGCCATGGGAAAAAGTAAAACTCTATATGTAAGCAATATATTATCTATATATTTAAATTTTCTCAAAGAATTAACATATTCAGAACGCATCATAATCTATAGATCAAGCTAATAAACAAATCAATGACCTTCTGTTGACTAACTAAGCTGACGGCCTGGCCTAGGGGTTGCGCATCTTCCCCTTGTTTTAGGCTTCCCAGGTTCGAGTCTTGGTTCGGGCATAATGTTCTTTACCCCGTGTTCAGTATGTAAAAGAGCCCCCCTGTTAAAAGGCATTGTGCAAGCGAGCACGTGAGTGCCATCTTCAAGTGAGCTAGAGGTCAGATTTCTGCCCCCGGGTATTCAAGGGCATTTACCCTCAGAAGTTATTACACAAATTAAGCTTAATCGCAGTTTTCGTCAGCGGACTTGTCTATAACAAGTGCCATAAGGAAGAACAACCTTGATTATTCGTTTTTTTTTAAGTAGTCATTTAAAATCATAAATTAGTAGATTCAAAACTCTATAATTCCATCAGTTTTTGGTTGAAGTAAAATGGAATAATTTTTATTTAAAATGTTATTAATTCAAAAATGTGTAATAAAAAAATTTATATGACCAGAAGGCTATATAAATTTTCGACTTTCTTAACTTTTTTTTACGTCTAATTTGTTTTGTCCTGTGTAAGATATAATTCTTTAAACAGTTTAAAACTTATTTCTATGTGAAAGTATCTCTTACGGATTAAAAATTAATGACTGGGAGACTTCTTGAAATATTTTACTAAAAAAATACCTTTTTGCAATTAGAAAAGTATACATAAATCCTAAAATTACGAAATAAAAAATTTTATAAGGTCTCTTAAATTACAAGGAAAGAAAATTTCTATTATTTTTCCTCCATCCTAGCTCAGTAATTTTACATCTTAATTTCTCGTATATGAGGTATACAAAAAACCCTAATATGAAGCAACGGAGAGACTTTTCCAGGGTAACCTCGTAATTTTGAATCGCGGCCAGATGACCATATCGAGGCCACACTGCAAGCTTTGGCTTAATACTGACAAAAGGATATCTGACCCTGACTAATTTAATGTGTATCAAGCTCACTTATACAATTCCTCCATGGAATCGTTTTTCGAGACTGGAATTTACCACCAAGCCACCAAAGTACGTCAAAATGAGAAAAGATTGGAGTCAATTTATCATTATAAATGATGTTTATAGCAAGTATTCTTAAGAATATCGGTGGAGAATCATTAATTTCAAAAGTTTATAATCTATAAGCACAATCATTTTTGATTAAGCCATGGGAAACGATATTCCTATAAAAAAAAACACATAGGGAACTCAAGCCATTTTAGCTATTTTTAAGTATACGGTAAATTAAGCTCTCGGTTTTTATTATTCTGATAAAAACCTAAAACATAATTTACTGTAAATTTTATTTCTAACGCTCAATAAAATTATACAATTTATACAGTCACTATTTTCCCCAAAAAAGCCATCCACTAAGACAACTAAAAAAAATCGTTTCTGTCAGTTGATTCAACAAAGACGAATAAGCATATGCAAATGGAATGGTCAAATATAGCGACAAATGACAGATCGAATAAATAATGAATATTTCTCCATTGAAGCGGATGCTGAAATGAAGGGCTATTCTTCAAACTCGATATTCCTCAAGTTAAACAACCTACATTTAGCGTCTTTTAACGGTCACGGTCAACGTGTTGCAGCTCCAACCGTAGGAAGAAGTGTCCGCATCACAATATTAATGAATGGAAGAGAGTACGGAAGTGTTTTAGTTTTCAGAAGTTTTGCTCTATCTTTCGGAACTTCCCTTTTCGAAAAAACTTATTGAGTGTATTGATTTCTCGGTTCATCACTTGAAGCTCAATAGTGAAGAATCGGAGTTGTAAAAATATATCGTGTGAATAATTATTTTTCAAATGATTTTTTTTATTGTTATGTTTATTTTTTACTTTGCAAGAACGATAATTTTGTTTCTAAATCATATGTTTGTGCTAAATTTTGTTTTAAATTATATTACGTAAATTATATTAACATATGCATGATAGTTTCAATTCTAAACGATATTTTTGTGATAAAATTTGTTTTTATTATATTTGTTTTAAAACTTTAGTATTTAGTCTGTGGAAATGGTAAGGTATTAAAAGATGAAATTGAGCCTCTTTGAGCTTTTTGATTCTTTTAAAGATGAAATTGAGCTTTAAATAAAATAAAACTATCAAGTTTACTAGCTAAAATGATTATGTTTTATCACACACAGATTGGAATGATTCATGAGAATTTAATTGAATTTTTTTTCTTCAAAGAGCCGAACTCTGTTAAATTTGCATTTATTCAAAATAGAATAATTTCTAAATAAGTGCAAATAAATATAAAAGTATGTAACTAAAAATTATGAAGATTGAAATAAAAATTTAAAAAAACAATACAAAAATCTTTGAAAAATAATTTAAATAGGAATAAATCAAAATAAAACATTCAAAATATTAAAATGTAAACTTTAAACAAAATCTAAAATACAGTCAACGGAAAAACAAAACTCTCAATTTTTACATCTAATTTCATTGAAATGATTTCATGTATTTTAAAATTAATGTATCTTATTTCCTTTATTTTATAAAGAATTTTATTCTGATTAAAATCAATTATCTCTTTAAATTATTTCATCTTAATTCTAAAAACTATTTAGAAAAATAAATTCAAAAAAAAATTAAAATTTAAAAAAGATTTATAAATTTAATAATACTCTGAGGAAAAAAATATCAATTTTTCTGTTCATCGAAATTTTAGTAAAATATTTAATAAACGCTCTACGCCATTCAGTTTTGAAAATTATTTTATGTTGAGATGTTTTAATGATTATATTTTGCTGAATAAAAATGCAGAGCAAGCGCAAAAAATCGTTTACTGTGCCGAAATAAAATATCTGCAAATGAAAGTTTTTTTTAATTTACTGTTTATACTTTAAATGATTAATAATGTGTAAAAACACTTTTTTTTTGTCATAGAATTCTACCAAAATAGTTTTTTTTTTAAATCTAACAAATCAATAACCAAAAATAAAAAGCAAACTATAATTTCTCTAAATGCACCAGTTCTTTTAATGAATTTTAAAATCACAAAAAATACTAAATCACAATAAGGTACAGTTAGGGTTGAAGCATTCAACATAATTTATTTAACTTAAAATGCAAAATATGTATTTTTGTTTGTTTTTTTTTTTTAGAAAATTTTTACTTAAACATTCTAAATTCCAGCACATAGGGAGGAAATTAATGCTATCAAAATGATAATTGGTAAATCAAATATCGATCCCAATGCAGAATAAAGGCACTTGTTTTATAAATATGTGAAAATGTTATAAATAAAAATATTTAATTAAAATTATGTCATTATCTTTCATTAAAAAATAAAAATAAAAAGATGAGAAATAATTACTGCTAATCGCCAAAGTACAGTTTTTTTTAAAAAAAAATATCGTTAAATCGATACATTTTTATTTAACTGAGGCAAAATTTTTCTTCTTATTTATTATTCTATGTCGGTCAATATATAAACAAGTTACATACATTTTCAAAGTTACTTTCATAATAAAAAAAGCAATAATTTTAAATTTTATTTATATATTCTATATTCTGAATAAGTAGAATTTTAATAATAACAATTTTTAATTTTAAAAAGCTTTTCACTTACCAAAATCACGGGTTAAGAAATTCTAATACCCTCCAAAAAAATCTGTAAATTAAAACTCACAGTTTGGAGGAGAAGAGGCTTCAACTCTTTAGGGTTTCGGAGGCATTCATTGAAGTTTCTTTCTCTGTAGGGATCCGAATTCAAACTCCAAACTCTCTCACTGAGTTCGACCGCGAAAACTATTTCTATCCCCGCTGTTTTCGAGGTCTGTTGAATTTCTGTGACAGTTTCGGAAGCATGTTCCGAAGTTTAACTTGGAGGCACGGAAGAGCAGAACCTTTTTCATTGGTCAGCTTGTCTTATGACGTCAGACAGCGGGCGCGTAAAAAGCCGAATGAAACGTGCTTGCCCCTTGGACATTTTAAAGATCTCGGGGTTTTACCAATCCCTAAAATGAAAACGATTACTCAATTCATGGAGAACGCTGATATAATTAATTCAGTGATGGAAAATTTGGAGTGAGGCTTATATTAACTTTCTCTTTCTTGACAAGTGATTCGTTTTTAATGGAAAGACTACTATTTATTTTTTTAAACTGAAAGTGAAAAGCTTGCAATTAACTTTAATTAAAGATGATGATGACAGTTAATGGAAAGGTAGGTCATAATAACTGAAGAAGTAAGAATTATTGAACTTCGACCTAGAAGCTGGTAAAATAAAAAAAGTTTTCAAATAGTTCTTTTTTTTCCATTAAAAAATGGTGTGAAAAATGAGTGGCAATGAAGCAATTAATTATTAATATTTTAAGAAAAAAAACTCCGAGGAATTAAAAAAAAACATAAATAAAATCATTTGTTATTTGCATTATTTTTTCCATTAAATTGATTCTTTTATATTGGTCATCTTACAGAAACCCTATTCTATGAATATGGAAATTTGGGCAGCAGATTGATTCAGAATTTTTTTTTTTAATAAAGCATGTTTATTCCTTTTATTTATGAACTCTTTGCCAGGAAGAATAACAAGGAGAAATTCAAGACATTTTATTCATATTCTAGATAAGTTTTCAATCCATTATTCGATCCATCTGATGCAGGGTGTATGCAAAATTTGGGACGATGAATTATTTTCATTTTTATTTAAAATGTAACACATTTGGTGTACATGCAGGTAGGCGGGGATGTTGGTAGCCATTTATTTCAGTTGAATCCCTATAGGTGATTTAATATTTATGATTCCCTCAACATAGAATTTTCAACCATTAAGCTATTACAGATAATGAAGTTGTGTTGTTTTAATAATTTTGTACCCAGGAGCAGATTTAAGTCAAAGGGCACTAGGTACGGGTTAAAGGTTTCGAAGCCAAAAGTTAGCGCGATATAAAAATGTTATTTTATTTATTTATTTTTTATCATCCTGATAAAGCATTTCCTCAAAAGATGTAAATGTTTATTTTAGACAATATTCAAGACGATCAGCTTCTTTAGCAAGGATTTCTTCTTCATGTTTTTAGGTCCTTGTTTTATGAATAAACATTATTGATATCGTTGTTTATTTGATGAATTCTTTTAATAATAGATATTTATCCAATTTCGTTATTGGATATTTTAAATTTCTTAAAATTTGGCATTAATCGTTTATTCTGGTTCTCCAGAAGTTCGAATTACTATTTTTTTGTTGTTGTTTTTCTGTGATTATCATTTTTATTTTTGGTTTTTCCAAATTTCCCTCTATACAGTGTCTCAAAAAATTGTGACTACACCTAATTTTTTCTTGATAAATACGACTTAAAATATAAATAACTCGTTACCGAGACGTACAAACTTGTTTTTATTTAGAATAACTAATGGTTTAATTTAGAATAAAAATAAAGAAAAATCAACGAAAAACTTCTAAACTGAAAAGTTTCAGAACCATTTTAAATAATTTTCGCCTCGGAAAAATTGAGAGTACACCAATAATTTTCTTCAATATCTCGCATAGAAATGAAGTGTCACTGTTAATTCGCTTGTCTTTTGGCTCTTATAATGGACTCTAAACGTCGACCAATTTTTGACGGTATCTGAAGATATTTATATCCATTCTTCTAGCAACACTTGTTTTAAGTGTGTTTTGTTTCTGAGTTTGTGTTTTTTGAACCACTTTTTTTTAATATGGAATGCAATATATAGTAATATTCAATGGCATTGATGTCAGGATATCGTGTTGGTGTGTGCAAATGCTGTTTACAATGAAAAAGATACCATATTTTGATGCTACGCGCATTCTGTTGGAGGGCATTATCCTGCTGGAAAATGGTATCTTCATCTAAACCTAAATTTTTAGCACTTTCTTTAGATTGCTGCCAAGTATATCCAAGTAAACCATAAGGTTTATAATGCCATCTATAAGAATTAAATTTGAAGCCATACAACCTCAAATTATGACGGAGTCACTACCATGTAGGAGGTAAATTTTTTGTTTCCAAAGCAGTATTAGGCTTTCTCTGTAGAGTACAATAACTGTCACTGCCAAAAATATTGAGTTTTCTTTCATCACTAAATATAACACTCTTCCAAAAGCTATTGGTCTTCAATTGATGATTTTTTTTTTTTTTTTTTTTTTTTGCAAACTTCGAATGCTTTATCCGAATTTGCAAGCTGATGAAAGGTTTCTCTCTAATAATGCAAATTTTATATACAGCTTGTCTAATGGCATTTCGCACAGTTTCAGAACTTGCATTTTTGCTTATGATTTGAGAAGTTTTCGCAGCCAGTTGGATGAGCCATATGGTCACAGTAATCTAAAGGAAAGTGTTACAAAATTTAAGTTTAGATGGAAATACCATTTTCCAGTAGGATAACGAACTCAAACAGAATTCACGTTACATCAAAATATGGTCTTATCATTGTAAACAGTAGTTATACACATCATCTCTGTACCCCGACATCAATGCCGTTGTATATCACCATATATTGTATTCCATATACGAAAAAGTGGTTCAGAAACACAAAATCAGAAACAAAACCCGTTTAAAACAAGTGTTGCTAGAAGAATGGTTTTAAATATCTTCAAATACCACCAATAATTGGTCGAATAGAGACCATGACGTTTAGAGGCCATTATAAGAGCCAAAAGACAAGAGAATTAACAGTGACACTTAATTTCAATGCAAAATATTGCAAAACATTCCTTGGTGTACTCTCAATTTTTTGAGGCAAAAATATTTGGGTGTTTATTTAAAATGGTTCTGAAATTTTTAAGTTTAGAAGTTTTTCGTTGATTTTTCTTTATTTTTATTCTAAATTAATTCATTGTTTTGTGTAAAAATAAAAACATGTTTGCACCTCTCGGTATTGAGTTATTTATATCGGAAGTCGAATTAATCAAGTAAAAGTAAGGTTTTTGAGCCACTGTATGTATTTTTGTCGTTTTCTTCCTGAACTCTTTCTCTCTCTCTCACTCTCTCTCTCTCGCTCTCTCTCTTTGAATCAAGAGAGGGGAATTTGATTTTAACCGATCTTTGATAAATTCTTTGAACCGAATAATTTTTTTTCATCGCTCTTTTTCTTTTTATGTTTTTATGCAAATTTTTTACTTTTTTTAATACTTTTTACTTTTTATATTTTTTATTTTTTTATACTTTTTTTTCTGGTTGTAGGGAGAGTAAGTTGCATGTAACCTCTTTTTTTAATGTTGCAACATTTGGATGCTCTAATTGTCGAGTTTTACCTAAAAATATTTCCAATAATTAGAGTTATTTTCATAGTTTTGTTTCTTTTCATATCATAGTTGAATGACATATCTAAATATCATTAATACAAGCTGCATTCCGCATCAATATCAATGATAATTGGTAGTAGCAATAATAGCGATCAATTACTATTGTCATGTCAACAAATTCTTATGTTGAGAGAAAATATTTTTTTGAAATTATAATTGCTAAATAATAATAGAATATTCATATTGAGAGCTATATTAGCAATCTGAAACTCAGAATTCGTTGCTTATCTAACTATTGAAAAGATTAATCAATATAATTTACCCTTAGGAACCAAGAAATTTTCTTCAGTTTACAATCGTACAATAAATTTAAAACTAATATAGTATACAAAACATTCATTCAACGTTCACTGAATTCATTTGTTTGTTTATTGAAATTAACTGAAGACAAAAAAATTTCGTAATCAATCCCATTGTAGTGATTGAGCTTTGAAGAAGTTAATTTTATCTTGAAATATCTCCCAAATGCAGGAATCTCTAGTCTAGTGATCATAAATGAAATTTAAAAAAATAGTGAAATCCGTATTATAGCCTATATCCGTATACATACCTATTTTGCCTAATTGGAAATGCATCGCTTGCGTGTGTAACACAACAGAAAAATTGTGCTAAAAATCATAATTATGAATATACAACTGTGATCAAAAAGATAATGCTGTATTTAAAATATATTTACCTTATATATTGTCAATAAACGTTTATCAAATGCTTCCACTACTTCTATAAGCAACAAGAAACAGCCATGAATTAATTTCAATTTATCTTTTGAAAATGAATTTGTTTTTAAAGAAACCTGTATTTTAACTTTGACAATTTTTCATAATGACTAACGCGATTAAATAAAGAATGTACAAAAAGATATTGTTTCCACAAAACAAATCTTACGACAAAATATTTGAAATGTTAAATACCTTTGAAGACAACTGCTTTTGAAACACAAGAGTGTTTGAGAAAAATGTAATATTTAGAGAACAGTCGTAGATAAATCATGTTCTAGAAGACCATCCATTTCATCTAATCTTCTATATAACAGATGTTGTGGAAGAAAATCTCATGAACCTTGCAACAAGATGATTGTCTGTACTATTATTGTTTATGAATCCTTAACAAAAAGTCTTTATGAAATACAGATCCACTAATTCGATGTTTACATAATATGTCCCCATATGATTTCTTTTTCTTATTTTTATGGTTGAAAATACCTCACTATTTTGGGTCCATTAATTTAATTAAAGAAAATTCTCTGCGAACCTTAAGGCATTTTTGATTATTGGAAATAAAAATGTTGTCAGAAATGTGTTGCGGTTATAGAAGATTGCTTTGAAGGAAATGCAATAAAGTGATACCTTTTGTTTTATACAATTATTCCGTATATTTCTTATAACAGTAATATATCATATTTTGATCTCAAAAAAATCAACAGTAAATGTACCAAAATGCATACATTATTGTTTTTTCTAATGGCATATGTCATAGGCAAGAGCGCTTTTGAAGTCAGCGATTTTAAGCCAAAAATGCGTCTCTTGTTTCAGTAGTGCTAGCTAGTACCAAGAGTATGTCTTTGCTACTCAGGCATCACATTCGCTTGCATAACCCCTTTTAACAGGGAGCTCATTCACATTTCTCACAGATAAAACAGATGAAGAACAGCCTTGCCTGAACAGGGACTCGAGTCCGTAACGCTCAGATCTCGGGAAAGAAGCCAGGAAGCCGGCCAAAAAAAATTGCACACGTGGTTTAATCTGCTATACGGGCTGATTATAAATGAATATTATTTTGAAAATGAAACGAAATGAAGAAAAACCTTGTTGTTCATCGGATATCAAAAATAACAGTTGAAAATTTAAATTCAACACAGTTGCACATGTTCAACAGAAACCCTTCTGAAAATGCCAAGAATAATCAAGGCAGTAGGATTCTCAGTCCTATAATTTTTTTCTATATGCCAAGTGTGAAGCTTTAAAACTATGTAGATATGTGTGCATGGCAATATTAATTTTTTTTTTTTTCTGAAACTTCATCAAACAACCGGGGTTTACTCCCCTCTACTAAATGGCGTTGATAAACTTGAGCATCACATCAGAAATATTTCATGAGATGAGTTATTATCTCGCCCTGATATCTTTCATATTTTTGGAGGTGTTTATAGAAAATATTTATAATTACGTTAAATTAAAAATTTCAACTATTATTTGTAATTTCTAATGAACAACAAGGCTATACTATTCGTTTCAGTATCCCAAGATTACTATTTTTAGATAATTCCATTTCAATAAAAAACGAAATGCAGAATTCACCTTTGACCGAAAATTCCCTTAATTTATAGTTTTACTTTCAATTTTTTTCTATTTTTATGTGTGTGTTTATTGGTTGCATTTTATTTTAATTCAAAATCGCGTATTGATAGGACGAGTTCAAGTCGTAAAAAAACTTTCAAAAAGTGGTACGAATAAATTTTTGCTAATTATTTCATTAATATATTTACAAATAATAATATTCTACGGTAGAAAATTCATTAATAATAATTTATTTTTAAATATCATAGATATGAAATACCTTATATTAAAAAAATATTTAATACTTTTAAGACGTTCCATATTTACAATATCTTAAATCAAAATAAAATGTTTTAATGAAACTCATTTCCCAAATATCCATTGTTAAAATATTATAAAAAAAATTTAATAACATATAAGAAAAAGAAGCATTTAAATATAAAAAAGATCCTTATTATTATTTTTTAAATAGTTACCAAGAACAGAAAAATTTTATTTTGTCTTTATAATATTATGTTTCTGCCCCCTAAATTAAATAAAAATTGCTCTGAAATGTTTTATAGTGCATTACTACCTTTCACAATCAATATTTTTAATTATCTGGCAATATTTACGTCGCATGAATCCGTGAATAATCCGAGTTTACTTTATTGTTAATAGCAAACATCTCTTCCTTTCATCTTTCCTCTCACACCTATTTTGATAAATTAAACCTATCCTAAAACATGTGAAAAAGCGTGGAGGGTTTTAAAATCCACTGACTAACATTACTTCGTTTTACATACTTTTAAAAGTTGTACAAAGTTGGGATAGTCATATATAACCACGCTTCATTTTTGAATTTAAATATAAAACGCAAAATGCTGTGTAAACATTAAAGTCTTAGGGGAAAGTACTTATACTGGTTTTGTTCAAGTAATATAGCCTTTCAAAGTTCAGATACTCTTTTGTAATCAGCCCTTACAAATTTCAATTTAACTATTCAATTATATGCACAAACAAGTAATATAAAATAAATTTTAATTCAATTCCTACTTAGGCCAAAAAAGAAAAGTTTTATTTTTGTTACTTATCAAAAAATATATCAAAAAAATATTAAGTATCAAACAATAATTATCAAAAAAATATTAAGTATCAAAAAGATTTTCGAAAGAATCGAACTCGCAATTTTCACCTTCACCCGAAAAATATCGAAATCCTGGCATTTTACCGAGTGAGCTACTGCCGGTCTTCTTCAACTTTCGTTACAAACTACTAAAACTCTATTTGAAGTATTAAAAAATTAATTAAATTTAATGAATTAATTAATTTTTGAAAAAAATATGTATTAAGATCGAGTGTCATCCACTACGAGTTTTAAAAAAAATGTATTTGAACTAGAGTGGAGAATTCATTGTTTACAGAACTGCAGTAACTGGTCCAGAAGAGATTACTCGGTATACGTTAGCTGTATTGATCCGTGGGAATCAAAACTATTTCATCAACTTAATCAACCGTATAGCCAATTTAAAACTAGCATAGCATGCAAAGCATTCGTTTGGAGATCATATTGCATCATTCGGACTTATAGGCTCTAATAATGATTTAGTTTTTTTTTTTTTTTTTTTTTTTTTTTCTTTCACTAAAAGTGTTTTCTTTTTTTTTCTTCTTTTTTTTTTGTTAAAATTCTTTACAAAGCATTTAAATAATTGAATTATAAAATCAAATAATTTGATATAGCTCATTGTTTCTCAACATTTTTTTTCATTATGATTAATTTATTTTATACTAGCCGCCTTTGGTGACCAGCTGGCTCGCCATGAGTAATGCGTTCTCAATTTTTTTATTAAATCACATATTCATTAGCTTTGAAGTAATTCCGGGCATTGATTGGCCTGAAATTAATATTTTCTTTAAGATGATGGACAAAAAGCTCTAAAAGAACACGTATAATGTAATAATATTATTTAATTTTATAATATTTTAATAATATTTTTTAATTTTATAAATCAGTCAGTTTTAACTATTTTTTGGTGATGTTGCCAAAATATTAAATATGCTTTTTTAAAGAAAGCGAAAAAGGGAAAAAATTATTGAATTAATGATACGGATATTGCAAACAATTATAGAAATATGCCATTAAATCGGGATTTCAATGCATATCCTGTCAAAATTCAATCAGGTTTACCGTAAATAAAGAAGATTTGTTGGATTAATTATTTAGATATTGCAAAAGATTATAGAAACCTTTTCTTTGTATTTATTTTTTTAGAAAATATCACATTTTATATTTCTTTTATTTTATCCAGTCACGTGCTAAAAAAACATGGTTAAAATATTTCTTTAAAAATTCGTTAAAAATAGAAGCTTAAGTTATACATTAAAACACTGATACTATTAGAAAGCTACTTTTTTAATCTTTAAAATTGATGTAAAAGTAATGTTTGTGCGATGATATTTTCTGAAATTATAGCGGAAAAACGTCGAAACTTCGCTTAAATTTTAATCAATTCAAATTCTAATTAAAAATTCGAAAAACGGGCTCCTAGGGGCACATTCCCGACCTCCAAGGTATACATGTACCAAATTTGGTAGCTGTAAGTCCAAAGGTCTGGAGTGCCATCATACAGACACACACATTGAGCTTTATTATAAATATAAATTACAAAGATTTCATTTCATAAGGAATTAGAAGAAAAAAATATGAAAATTATTTCTAGGTGGGAAATTATTTCTTGCAAACGATTATTCTGTAACTATTCATTAATATAAGCAAAAAACGATAATGCGTTTTTTTTTTCTTTAAAAAAAAAATGGAAAAAAATTTAGTTAAGCATACAATAATCGAAGCGTTACGATTTTTTAATTCCTACTATTAGTTCACACTCTCACTATATGTGTTTATTAATATATCTTGTTCAAATTTTTAGTCGTTAATAAAACACTTTTTATTCATCCACTCAAGTGCAAACGCATTTTTTTAAAATTTGGAGTGGATGACACTCGATGTTAATACAGTTTTTTAAAATTATTACTTCATTCATTAAAATTCATTTTAATACTTTAATTAGAGTTTTAGCAGTTTACAATGAAAACTAAAATCGACAAGTAGTAGCTCTATCAGTAAAATGCAAAGATTTCAATATTTTTCACTTGAAGTTGAAGAATGCGAGCGTAATTGTAGCGAAAATCAATAATTTCTTGACACCTAATAATTTTTTTTATAATTATTTAATAAAAGGTAGCAAAAATAAAAAATTTCTTTGTAAACCCAAGAAGGATTTGACTTAAAAAATGTTTTTATATTATTTTTTTTAATTACTTGTATTTTTTATCATTGTTTTATATTTCAAATAGCTGTCTTTCTTTAGACTTAAATTTAATTACATCTAGAAGAAAAAATTTTATAATAATGCAACATTAGAAATCCTGGTCATGTTTTGTTTAAATAGCTGCATCCTAAAATATTTATTATTTATTTAAATTCGAATTATGTAGAGAAATTATTGCAGTCCTTAAAAATTCAAATTCTAGATTTTCAATGGGACTTTAAACAATATCTGCCGAAGAGTTGACCGTTTGTTGGTTTGCGCTTTTTCATGTAAATAAATACAATACTAAAAGATGCATTAATTCAAGCAAATGAAATTTAACAAATGTCTTTGCGACTATAGTAGTAATTCTATGTGAAATTTATATTTGAATTGTTGGGCATACTGAGTTTTCAAAATGCAAATTTGATTTTCGAGTGCTTTTAACCACATTTTAGGGATAAATTACCAAAAATTTACCGAATATCTCCCAATAAATTCACTAAAATGACTAAACTCATATCAAAGATCAATATTTCGTAACTATAGTTCGTCAATGTCATGCATAGCATTTGCCCCAATTTTATGTAGAATGGAGAGGGGGGATGTTGTTATTAAAAACACTATGCCAATAATTATCGGCTTTTTTCTTTTTTTTTTAAAGCCGCGGCACGATTATTTCAAAATGTGTTGGAGCAAAAAGAAAAAAAGTTTAAAAGTTGCTTACTTACCTATTACCCACTGTGTAAAATAGTTTATAATAATAATTCAAAATTTAAAATAACATAATATAATACGTACTACAAAAACAGCATTACGTTTATTAAGGAATTACTTACAAGGTGATAATGAAAATACTTTTGATGAGAAATTTGAGCTTGATGTGTTTTTTTTTCTGATAATTTCATTTATATTTGGTCTTTAAAATGAAAATGCGACTCTCATATAGTCTTCTACATTTAACAGTCTGCCCATTTTTTTCCGCTTTCATGTTGGTTCATACTGAAAATCCCGATTCACACACACACACACAACAAAAAAAGAAGAAAATTTTAATAATATTTTTAACGCATTTTTTGGCTATCATGGAATAATCGCACCTAATATTATCCAAAACGAATTAATTGATTCTTCCAAATATTTTAAAACTAAATCACGATTATTAGAAAGCGAAATTATTTCTACTTCTTCATTCAAAGTTAATTCAAATAAAGTATTCGTTACCACAAATGTATTACGAAACCAATCAAATTTTTTAAAATCTAAATTTGGGAAATAATGAATAATTATCTCCTCTAGTGTTACCAAATTGTCAATAACAATTTTATGAATAGTTTTATTAAAAGCATTATAGTTTTTACCATATATATTTCTAAAATATTTCGGCACGCGAAAATGCCATGACACAGTGGTTCAGAATCACTACATTATGCGGTAATATTTCAGTAAGAACTTCCCACTAGTTTTCTATTACAAAACTACACCCATTTTTCATTCAAAATTTCATTAAAAAGAAATTTGAAAAAGTAAATTGTTCGTA
This sequence comes from Argiope trifasciata, assembly GCA_026543055.1. NCBI lineage: Eukaryota > Metazoa > Arthropoda > Arachnida > Araneae > Araneidae > Argiope > Argiope trifasciata. The sequence goes on along the minus strand of JAPMOQ010025202.1, from coordinate 217,725 downwards.
TTACTACAATCAAGGATTGACTCTGAAATATCTGTTTCGAAATGTAAACGTTATATTTAAGCATAAGACGAAAAATTCAAATTCAATGTTTTGGCAAAACTAATTGCTATGTCATGACTAGCATATTACTAAATGTGAAGTTATTTCAACTGTGCATGGCAGTTTACACACACTTAAATACCGTTTACATTATTGAATTCGAAATCTCTAAATTTATGCATGGTTTCTAACTGTCTATTTATGTCCGATTATTGAAGCGTTGTTAGTTTGCATGAGTTCCAATGAGAAAATTTAGTTAAAAATTGAATATTCAATTTTTTTTTCTGCTTTCGTGAGTTTTGCAATGATAAACAAAAACCTGTCACTAACATTTCCTTTGCTCTGATATTGCAACATTTTTTTTCAAATGCGGTTTTTCATCACGACTTTCAATGGCAAATTAAAAAAAAACAAAAAAAAACCTTAACCTTTTTTAAAAAAATTCTCTCTCTCTCTAATAAAACTACAATTCAGCCAAAAAAATTTGAGAAAAATTTTCCTGTATACGAACTTACTTCTGTCCCCAAGATTTTTTTAATTGATTAAATATATTTTGAGATCATTTGGATGAAAATAGAAGAAAACAAAATGTTTAAAATCTAACAAAGTTAAATGAAATATATATAAACATATTTATATTTGAATTATTCACATAAATAGGAAATAGAAAATATTCTTAAATCTTGTCATGACAGATGATGACAAAATAAAAATGACAATATCCTTAAATTTTGAGTAAATTTATATGTTACCTCAAAAAATATCTGACAAATGTCGACATTATCCTATGAATGTCTGTATTTATGCAGTCGCCCTAATGATGAATACCAAAATTCAT
>JAPMOQ010025202.1:153551-216448 GCA_026543055.1 Argiope trifasciata | reverse complement strand
ATATGATTTTGATAAAAATTGGCATACATATTCCTCGAAACAAGAGAAAAGACACAGTTTGTTTTTTAAAGTTCAGAAGCTCATTTTTTTAAACCAAACAGGTAAATCATTTTAGTTTTTCAAATATACTCGTATATTCAGAAAATATATTTTCAAACAAGAATATACAGCTATATCTTACATCCACGTAGAACTTTAAAAAAACTAAATTTTTAACAATGCTAATTTAATTTTCGTACATGTTTTCTATAATTTTATCTTTTTTAAATTTAATTTGATATACATTTTTGCAATAATTTTTTTATTGTTATCATCAATTTCAAACTAATTTTATTGATTCATTAAACCCTTCAACCGCATTTTGTAGTCAGCGTGGTTTTGGCAACGTTTAAAAAAAAGTCTTTGAACGCTAATTTAGGCATTATTTTAATAAAATTGACTAACAGGGCAAATGCATAAAATAAATAGGCAAACAATCCACTTACAGTTTATAATGCAAATTACTTTTTCGTCACAGTTCAAAACTCACCTGAGGTTTACGATGGCAATATAGCCCTATAAAAACCAACTTTTTCATTTTACTGCTTTACGCTAAAGAATTAGAGCTGTACATGCAATTCTTTACGCCTCGGTAGATCTCATAAAATGTATTAAATACATCCTCTGTTGAACTGTTGGCTTGTTAGACTCTATCTTTTAAATTACGGTTCACAAACGTCGTAGTTTGTAAAAACAGTATTTGACCAATGCAATATACTTTGTTCCAATATGTGGAAGAATTAAAGATATAATTGGTTCTGTATGACCTGTTTGTGTCACACCAAATGTCAATTTCAGGATTACTGAAGAAAAATGGGCTCTTATCCCTACTGGAAAATAATTTTAAACCTCATTTGAGAAACTGTTTACTATTCACAAGCAAGGGCGCGTTAAGAAGTATACGCACAAGATGTCTGGCAAGGGTTCCAAAACTAAAAGCTTTTCCTTTTTTTACTTTCTCACGTATGAAGTACAGAGAAAGTGCAGTTAAAAATTTTGAATTCAAGCTTTTGATAAGTTTCCATATTTTAGGCATTTGAAAAAGACATTAAAAAATGTCATTATGTCTGTCAGTTGGTAACAAAGATAATTCAAAACCACTTTGAGGTAGACAAATAAGTTTGAAATACGATCTTCACACCAAATGTGCAAATTTTCAAATTTTAAGCAAAATCCTTTCAGAGAAAGTCTGTCTGTCAGGCAGATCAAATATAAATTGTTGTTGTTTCTTATGGCCCTCATCATAGACAAGCTCACTGACGAAGTCAGAGATTTTAAGCCAAGAGAGAGTCTCTTGTTTTTCAATATGGCCATCTAGAGCCAAGAATACGTCTTAGCTACTCATGTGTCACATTCACTTGCTCAACCCCTTTTAACTGGGGGGAGGGAGTGCATTCGTACATTTCACCGATAGAACAGAGATGAAGAAGACCCCTTCCCGAACCAGGACGCAGGGAAGACACGTTACCCCTAGGATAAGACGCCGGCTCAAATATAAGTTAACAAAATAAATATAAAACAAAGAGAGTTAGATAAAATTTAGTACTCATATTTAACATCTGTAACATAAATTTCTATCCAATTTTTAACCTAATTTGAAGAGGGGTTGGCTGTTCTGCTGGTATATATTTTCATAAGCATGTAAATGCCATACCTCAAATGAATATATGCCATAATAATAATATGGCTCAAATAAATAAATGCCATAGCTCAACATAAGTATATCAAATGTGGCATGGAATTTTGGGACTTCAAGTGTAATTCTATAACGAACTTCTATTTTTATCGGTTATTAAAAACTTATCTACAACGCAAATTCAATTTTCAGTTAGTGTTAACCTCATGTCAGGGATTAATCGTCAAAAATTGCATCAAAAATCACTCTATACATTTTGTAAAAATTCTAAATTCCCATCAAATGTGAATATTTCATAATTATTGTGCGCCACTTCTATTCGAAACGTTTTCTGTGATAACACCTTTAATGGAGAAAATGCTAGAAAATTTGGGGAGGAGCGATGGCATCTCAAAAAATTCTTTTGTTCTTGATACTTCCTAATTTCATTTTCAGCTTTTAAGATCAGCTCAAATCGACTGGCATTTAATAAAGTCTAATTGCTTAGATATTCACTTTCTCAAGATTCAGGAAAAAAACGATGAAATTGCCATTTTAAATATTAGAATTAATAATGGTTTTTATTTTCAGCGTTTGCGAAGTATTTCATTAGAGGTTGTATTTAAGTTAATTAGATAACACTAATCTGTTCCCAAATAGCTCTTTATATAAGATTTAACTAATTTAAACAAACGTCACATCAGAAATGGGAAATCCCTTTACACTCAATCTCCATTAGTTGACCTACTTCTACTGGTTTCTAATTTAAAATCTATTCAGAACATTCTTCAGTATTGTTTTTTATACTTTTTCACCATAATGATGGCAGCTAAATGCATCCCTGAAATTAAAGAAGGTCATAAGTCGGTGATGATAAAATTTTTCAAGCTAGATTTTACGTTTAAATTTAACTGCACATTTATTTGCAATTAAACTTTTTTTTTTACTTTTAGAATATTTTTTAAAACTGATGAAAGTTTAGTTATAACTAACATGTAAAATAGTTTTAAAAGATATATTTACTTAAGATATTTCCTATTTTCTTCTTTAATATTAAAAAAAATATTTAATCATTTACACTTCCTTTTTTTTGTTTGTTTTACGAATGCTTTTTTAAAAAGAAATTGCATTTAAAAATATGTTTAAAAAAAGAAACTGTGCAGTCTTGTTTGTTTAATTTTTTTTTTCATTTCAAAATTATTTGAATGTATGAACATTCATTTTTGGAATAGACCATTTTTCTTTCTTTTCATTTCTCTCCCCCACAAAAAAATCTATTCAGCGTTTATCGAACTTCTTGAAATTAGATTTTCCAGTAACTAATTGCTAAGACTTATCAAAAAAGTTGCAAATTTTATAACTCGAACATATTAAAAATCAAAAACATATAGTTCCATTACAGTTTTATATTCAAAACCTTTAAAAATTGATTATACATATATATTTTTAAACAGTCTAATTTCAAACAATAAAAATACATCCATAATCTAATTACTATGAAAAATTGTAATTTTGTGGTATCTATATAATACAAGTTCATGGCTTTAGTAAACTTTTGAATTTTCACAAAATGTACCAAAACCGCCAGAATTTTTTCCATTTTTCAATTCCTACTATTAGTTAGTACTCTTCCTATATTTATTTATTTATATATCTTGTTCAAATTTTCAATTGTAAATGAAATATTTTTTATACATCCACTCGAGTTCAAATACATTTTTTAAACTTGTACTCAATGATACTCGATGTTAATACAATTTTGTCTTCGAAATATTAATTCATTCATTAAATTTAATTCATTTTTAATACTTTTAATAGTGTTTTAGCTGTTTGTACTGAAAATTGAAAATAACAGGCTATAGTTCAATCGATAAAATGCAAGGATTTCAGTATTTTTCATATGAAGGTGAAGAATGCAAGCTCGATTCTTGAGAAAAGCAATTATTTTTGATCATTATTTAATAAAAAGTAACTAAAATGCAATTTTTCTTTGTCGACTTAAGTAGGGATTGAATTCATAAAAAAATTATATTAGCTGTTTAATGTTGGATAAGAAAAACCTTTTTATTAAAAATTATTTTTCATCCCAGTAATAAAAATCGTATAATTTTAAAATAGATCGACCATGAAGAATCAAGTTGCATCTCTTAAGTAGAAGAAGAAAGGCAATCAGTTACACAAAATAAAGCAATCTGCAGTCTTGTTGAACATCGAGACACTTTTGTTTACTTTACTTGTAACTGTGTAACCGTAACTGTTTTCCTCGGCCCTCTATCGGCCGTTGCCATGAACAATCAGTCCTTGTCTTGGAAGCTAGCGTAAAGCATGATGTAGTGCCCGAGTATTATTTTAATGCATATATGTTAAATGTTATAGTCCTAAATAGTTTTGTCCTCGTGTAAATCATGTCCTTTCATGTCATTAAATGCATTTTAACTAAATTGGCATGATTTATTGGTTTTAATAGTTTACCCTGACAGAGTTAAAATTTTGGTGCCCTTTCGGTCACAACGGTAATTACATCTGGTTTATATACAATTAAATGGAAATAAATTAACATAAAGTAAACAACATCCTGTGATCTCTTGATAAACCTTTGAAACAACTATTGATAAAATTAAGTAATTCATAAAACTTGTCATTATTTATTTACGTTACATATAACTATTCAAAGAAAAACCAAACGAATTTTATTTCTTGAACAAAATAAAAAACCTCCTAGATTTTATGTAATATAATGAGCAGATTAATTTGGAAGGTAAAAAATAATTTTTAAAAAATATTGACGCAGAAATTTAACTTTGTGAAAAAAATTTAAACGGAACCTTTCTGCAATTGAAGGGTTTGCTGCAAAATGGATGTAGCTTTAACTTAGGAGAAATTGTAGTTACATGTACTATCATGTGGGAAAATAAAAATTTGTTATGGAGTCAGAACGATCCAGTCATTAATTCTCGCGTTATTCAAGCGATGAAGCTGTTAGTCTCATTAGTTAGTTGCAACATAGAGGTAGCTCCTGGTGTTACCTACATTACTCCGTACCTTCTTCTTGCATACAGCCGACCACCCCGCCACCACTGAACGCAACAGTATCGACAGGATTTGTTGTGGTGGACTGCTGAATAAGTATTGTCCAGCCTTACATTAACCAATCAGTCAAACTGGCATTCCTTTCGGGGTAGTAAACCATTACTCCATACCGATCGGACCTTCAGAAAAACGAAAAAAAGTACAAGGAGTACATAAATATTTTATCTATCTTGTGACTATACTGGTACCATAGAGAAGACAAGTGAAAGTTTTATTATTAAAGTTACCCGATAAAATACCTAATAAAAACTCTATAATTGGTTATAAAATACTTTTTAAATAGATAATTATCTATTTAAAAGCTTCTTTTTGAAAATTACTCACATTACTTCTAATGATAACATAAGGAAAAAGTATTTTATAACCAATTATAGAGTTTTTATGAGTGAAAATTCCCAAATTAATACACGAATTATATTAGGTTGAGAGAGTGTTGGACTACTCTGTAACAAGACATTAAAATAAAGCATCCAAAATATTACATCATTAATATTAAACAAGATTTAGCCATCTTATTCGCACACCCTTCCACTTAAGAGCCCAAAATATAATGATGTAATGGAATTAACTCGCACGATGAAATTACAGAGGCCTACAACTCGAAGACGCCACAGATGAGCCCAACGTTACAGAAGGGGAGTGAGTTATTTAGTTAGTTATTTTATTTTAACGTCCCTTTGTGAAGCATCACTAGGGCTATTGTGGGGCGAACCTCGTCGTTTTGAACCACAGTCAGATGACGAGGACGACACCTGAGCTGGCACCCCCCTCTCCACACCAGCGGAAGGGCGTTTGGCCGGACAGATTTAACGTGAAAGAGACCCCCTTACACGACGGTTCTTCAGTGGAATCGAAACTTGAGCTTGAAACCCTCCAGTTCTGAAGATCTTACCACCAGGCCACCGCGGCCCCAAGAGGAGTGAGATGATTAATGGAAATATAATTTGTTTTTATTTTTAAAGCCAAGTTGTAAATATATTCTATTAGTTACTATAAATAATTAATAATATTATAGTAAACTGCATTTTTATCGTGAAATATTCTTCATAGAGGTAGACAAACTATCTATTTGGTTGTAAAAAAGAGGTAGCTACAACGTTCCAGCATATACCTCGTCATCTGAAATATATATTTTTGCGTGGCAATACTGTCATAATATGTAGGAAAAATTAATAAGATTTGTCAAAAGGAGAACCTTCGCACAATTTGAAATTTTCAAACGCCTTTTACGGTTTTCTGGAAATTGGTTAATAGTAATTGGAGCTATCTCCTTTTTTGCAGGAAACCCTTCAATTGTAATCGAGACTCATCTTAAAGACTTGTCAAGCATAAAAGCGTAAACATTAAAATGCGTTTTGGGAATTTAAAAAAATAGCAATTAATTTATAGATGAGTCTTCTTTGATTTTTCCGATCTAAATTTAAAAAAATACACAAAATAGGTCCACTAATTTTCGTTAGAATTTCATAAACACCTAAACTATTTCCTCTTCCATTGAGAAGAGAATAAATAGAATTAACTGCATCTGTAACTATGTAACCAGAGACCTTTTCCTCAGGTTGGTCTAAAGTATTTTTCTTAGCTTCCGATACTATGTACCGATTTGGAAAAAAAAAAAAAAAAAAAAAAAAAAAACTAATCCTGAAACATTCCAATTTTTATTTAAATACATAGTACTCTAAATAATAATAATTCTTAAATAATAGCAACTATAACTATAGTAACTATAATAATAATTAACTACTTAATAGTAACTATACAATAATAGTCATTACCCAACAAAAAATTCAACTTGTTACTACTTAACTACCTGTCTGTGTTTTACCTTAATTTAACAGAGAGGCAATTTCCCTGATTATACAGAACCTCCTCATTTCTAATTCTTTTTTAGGGGGGAGGGAGATTGAAAAAAAATTTCTATTTCCTCTTGAAGTTTAAATAAATTTTTCATGTTTTTCTCACACATAATATGAATAAAATATTACGTGTAAGTTTCAGTTCCTGGACAGGTATTTGACTTTTCCGTGCATTAGGATCTCTCATTTTAGAACCTCAAAAAGGAAGAGGTGTTGCTCTTTTTCCATGAGGAAGAGGTTTGCTCTTTTTTCAAGAGGAAGAGGTTTGCTCTTTTTTTGGTGTATTGCTCTCTGTCCTTGCACAGTACAAATTTTATGAGCAATATCATGCCATAAACGTCACAATAAATGCAAAAAAAGAAATAGTGTCCAAGATATGATTTTTTGTCGATTTGAATTTCGATTTCAGTGGACTGAAAACACAATCAATATTTTTAATAAAATATGGTATCGCAAATTATGGACTATCATGTGAGAATATTGAAAAGCTGGAATCCGGTTTAAATCGGTTTGAAATTTACGACGTAATGTGCATGCGCGAGCTTTTAAAAAAAACGATGCTTTTTTTTTCTTTCGTAACTGACGAGAGCTCCAAAACATTTTTGCCAGCTAAGAAAAAAATTGAAAATGAAAATTGCCATTTATGCTTTATTCATTATCTACGCGATTTCGAGCTTCAACTCCCCTCCCTCAACTAAAAAAACATCATGTTCTCACCTGATAAAAAGTGTTAAAAAATACACTTATAAAATATAAATTTTCCTTAAAGAACACACAAATCTTAAAAACGACAAAAAATACCCAAAAATATTTTTATCACATTTTTCAAGAATTCGCACGGTTGAGAACTTTGATTCCAAATATTGGATTTCATATTTATTTAATTTTAAAGACATTTGGAACTCTCTGGATGTTGAAAATCTCAAACATAATTGACATGGTTAGTTCCATTTTCATTTTGAAATAGTTTTCCATTCTTAAAGTTAATTAATTAAAAATATTTTTAAATATAAACAAGCTTCTTCGAGAAATGGCTACCATCTTTCATCCTCAAATCGTTTCTCGGCGTTCTTTTTAAGCTTTCGTTATTATTTGACTAATATCCATAACTTTCCGAGATTAAATCTTATGCAAGACCAATATAAGTTTTTAAACAAAGGGGTTTGTTTTACGTAGAAGCTTTGCATTTTAGTGCGTTATTTCTTTTGCTATTGAGAAAATATCATGAAATAACTTAAATATTCACCTATTACTAAAATGCCTCTATTAAGACAGAATGCCCAATAAAATCATTTCTATGTTTTCATGATATTGGCAGCATTCAGAATATCGAACAGCATCATAGAAATATCGTTCATTATCTTGTGCTAATTGGGGCACAATGTTTTGAAGAGTTGGCAGACCAATGAAAACAAAATTTTTTAAAACCAGTCATTTAAAGTGAAACTTCAAAATACAAGTATTTTGAATGCCGGTATTCTGGTTATAATTCAAGATATCTATTGCATGAAACTATATTGTAGATATTGAAAATTAAATCAGTAATGTATCGCATCGCTCAGTAGACAAGCCAAACTAATTAATTGTGCCGATATAAAATTGAATTGGAAATTAGAAAGTTTCCTATTTAAAAGTAATTATTTTTAATTTCGTATTCTTATTGTTATTTTATAGCAGTGAACTGTATTCAAAATTTTTATGAAATTATTAAACATGAACAAACCGAGTAATCCACTGTTACTGCTTTTATGTTATTGATACAATACAAAGATTTAATTAAAATTAAAAATTCAATTAAATTTAAAAAATTAAAATATATTCAATTTTATTGAGCTTAAATAATGTTATAGTACATATTTTGTGGGAATCGTATTTAAAAGTTACACCTCTAAAAATATTATCTTTTGTTTCATACCTTTACAAACTTTAAATGCTAGTTGTTTGGATGCAAGAATTTTCTTTTTTCTAAGACTTTTTTCTTTCTGTTTAAAATAGAATTGTGATATTTTCCATACTTGCTTTCATATTTATGAACTATAAGTACTTGTATGGATTTAAGTGCAAGAGGTGCAGTTATTTTTTTTTAATATCAAAGTTGATATTTCAGAATTTTTTTCTTGATTTGTTTTTCTTGAAAACTAATTATTATAATTTTTCGAAAATACCATACTAATTTTTGTTGAGAATAATCCGACAAATAAAAATCATATGAAATAATTTTAAAATGTCAAAATAAAATCTTGTGTTACATTTTTTTAATTTTAAAATTCAGTTTAATATTGCTTGGTAAACTGACTTTTTCTGCCAAACTCAATCTGATAACAGAATCTGCAAAATAGTCGTTAATTACTTTTAATGTACTAAGTACAAATTTTTTTTAAAAGATGACTGGGTTGTTTTAAAACAACATAAAACAATTTTCTAACGCATTTTATTTCTTTCATTATTTTTAAATATGAAGAAATAAGGAAAAGAAAATTCCTCATTAATTAATTCTTTTCCAGCTAAATGAAGTTTCTATGATTCTATCTACATTCTAATATATATAATTATTCTGTGCACACTGCCTATAAACTTTGATAAGTTTTGTAGCAAAAAGTCTTTCAAAAAAATTCGAAATAGACAGTAGGACCTAGAGTAACCAAATTTATCATTTACTTTATACATAGTAAGTGATTATAAAGAAAGTTGTTTCCAAAATTCTGACTACAAATCAATCAAATTTTTGACATTTTTGCTGGTTGCATATTATAAAAAAATTAAACTTTTAAAATTCAAAAAGAAAAAGAATATTCCTCATTAATTAATTCTTTTCTTGCTAAATGAAGATTTTATGATTCCGCCTAGATTCTAACATACATAATAATTCTATCCACACTGCTTATAAACTTTGATATGTTTGTAGAAAAAAGTCTTTCAAAAAAATTCGAAATAAACAATAGGACCTAGAGTAACCAAATTTCTCATTTACTTTATATAAAGTAGGTGATCATAAAGAAACAGATTTAGAAAATTCTAACTAAAAATAAATCAAATTTTTAACATTTTTGATGGTTGCATATTATGAAAAAATTAAAATTTTAAAATTCAAAAATTAAATTTTTTGTGGTATCAGTTTTATTTCCTGATAATTTTCCACAAATTTTTAATAAAAATTTGCAAATACTTTAAGGTATATTAAGTATGTTGTAGTATATTAAAGTATTTTTTTTTTTGTTTTAATTCTGCTTTCGTCTGCATGTGCTTTCGACGGAATTATATTCATTTTTTTAATTACGTTATAACTGCTTTACTGTATGTACCAACACCTTTACTGTATTACCAATGTAAATTCTCTAGAATTATATAAAAACAAACGAAGCAAGCCCGAAATTGTATTAAGGCGTACATAAAAACTTAAAACTTCGAAAATCGTTAAAAATATTGAATATTTTTCATGGTTACAAAATTTTATTCTTCTTTCATTAACTTTCTTTAATAACTTTTTTCTTTCTTTGATTCTTTAACTTTCAAGCGATACCAAGATGTTGACAATATTCAGAATATTTCTGGAGTTAAAAGGATTTTTTCTTGAGGTACTTTCACTAAAACTCTGATTTTGGTTTTTTTTTTTTTTTTTAATTCGTTTTTATGAAGAATGATATTTTTCCATTATGTTGCTTCATTCAAACAATAGCAACTCGACAAAAAAATTAACCAAATACAATTATTTATATATGAAAATAATCTGTATGAAACAGTGGATGTTTTGTGCCTCAATCAAAGTTATATTTATAGAAATAAATTTTAATAGCTACTTAAAAGTTAAAATTACAAAAAAAATATCTCATTTTCTATTCATCATTGATGGAAAAATTGTTTTAAGGAAACACTATATTTTTATAATTTGATTAAGGCAGACCACATGAAAACTAATATTAGGCATAATTTCCAACTAGAAGTGGCTGTCGGTAAAAATTAGAATTTAAGATATCATGTTTAAAAAAATATGTTAATTTGCTCTTTTTATATTATATAATTAATTAAAAATTAGTGTAATCTGGTTTTTTCCACTAAAATTAGTTTAAACATATATTAATCACCTGCTGTAAGAAAATTGGATTTTCAAAGTTAAAATTTTTTTTAAAAAAAAATCTTCTAGTGTGTACGTACACCTTATTGGTATTTATATGTGCTATGGTGTTTCGGACTAGAGTTTGGAATCTCGTTTAAATTTTTTGTTTAATTTTTGTAATTTAAAAAATATATACACTGATGATCCATACTACGGTTAAAAGTGGGAAGGAACGGAGTATATTATAAATATACGGTCCTTAATTTCTTAAACATTATTGATTTTCTGAAATGTCTTTTTTCCCCCCAAGAATTGATCGCATATAAACGGCTTAGATATATTGGAGTAACAATCCATTTGATTTTTAATTCTTTATTTTAGATTAATCCTTCTCTTGCTTCCTTGTGCATCACATTTACTCACAATATCTAAACCGCCTAAATTAAAATTCTGAAAATTTGTGTCACACAAATAAAAAATTTATTCACTAATGATTCTATGATATGCCTTATCTCTAATTTCATAGACATATTCCTTTAATTAAAAGGACCTTGTACGTCAAAGAGTTGTTTTTAATATCGTTATTATTTAATATTCCTTTATTAAATTGTCTCGAATGCAAATTAAATTCTCAGAATTTTCTCGATACTTGTTTCACGCATGAAGCTAAAAACGTCAAGTCTACTATAAATAAAAACCGTCTGAAGGATAGTTTTGATAAGGTTGTCGTTTTTTAATAACAGGTTAGCTGCGGTCTAATAGTTACCAGGACTTTCAATGATTCACATGCAAAAAGAATTCTGAAAGATCCTATTCATTTCCTATGACTAAGACAGTCCATTTTTTAAAATTTTCTTGCAAGGAAAGGTACGCAGTTTTCTCGTTAGTAACAAATGGAAATCTATACATGAAACGAGGGCGAAATGTTTTGAATTCAATCTAGATAATTTTATTTTGATACCTTTTCATTAAAGTCGCCAAGCTGAAATGTTAATATTATTCCATTTGCTCCCATAACTAACCATTAAAAAAATCTATTACAAAGTTCTTAAGATTTGTCGCAGATTTTTGTTCTTCTGGTATTTTTTTAAACTTTGTATTTAAATCAAAGAGTAAAAACCTACCAATTCCTAAAGAATAAAATCAAGTAAAACTTTCAAAATCTGTATGCGTACAATGAATAAAACGTTTGTATACTTAGAGTCACTAATTTCTGAAGAATAAAATCAAGTAAAACTTTCAAAATCTGTATGCGTACAATGAATAAAACGTTTGTATATTTAAAGTCACTAATTTCTGAAGAATAAAATCAAGTAAAACTTCCAAATTCTGTATGCTTACAATGAATAAAACATTTGTACACTTAAAGTCATAAATAGGAATTTTTATGACTTCCACCTGCGTTTTCAAATGAAACTTGGTTAATACGGACATCTATAGGAGAGAAGAAAAAAAAGTTGTCCTGATTTTTGTTACTCTTCTTCTTTGACCTGACCATCTTCCAGCACATTTTGAGATTTTTAGAAATCTGATTTTTTCCTTAAGAAAAAACGTGACGACTGCAATAGTCAAGGTTATTATCACAAATGGTTTGAGGGCTCGAGCACCTAAGAGCAATCATGACGTCGTACGAAGAAAATATTTGTACTTACGAAATTTCTAAGAATTACTGATAATTGTCTTCGATTTTTTTTAGATTAAGTTCTTTTTATATAAGAGCTTTCTTCAGATAATTAAGAATTTATATTTCAATAGGATTCAGCCCCATGTCGTATTAAAATATGTACTTAAAATTGCTTTTAAGACAATCATATTTCATTGCTGGAATGGTCTGAAAATAGTTCAAACCTTACCCAATAAAAAATTTATGGTACCAGTTAAAGAAAGTTGCAACGTAATTAAAATATAAGTAATTAAAACAATAATTCAATCATGGCATCACATTATAAGGGCTGAGAAACTGGGAACATCGGTGTAATTTATGGAACGGCGTTGTAAAGATGTAACTCATGCTAAAAGTTGTCCAACTAAGAATTAACTATTATAAGCGAGAATTTTTACATACATCATTATTCCTATGATTCCTTTTCTTTTTCTATAATTGCTGTCTAATGCAATTATCCACTCTAAGACTTATTCTATAGATTTTATGATTAAAATTATGATTTTATGATTGATAAATAATTTTAAGATATTTCTCGTAATGAAATTATTATTACAAGGCATCTAATCACAAAATTGCATTTTTTTCAAAAGGTTTCCTTAATTTTTGCCACTTTCTGCAATATTATTGAAAAGGTGCAACTTTGAATTTCAAAATGGTATGAAAATATTTATGGTGGAATAATTTCTGCTCCAAAACTACTACGAAAATGGTAAAGTTTTTGTTTTACTTCTTATTCATTAGATTAATATATTATATGATTATGATTAACTTATATATAATTAATATATAAGTTAATTAACTTTATATGATTAAATTTCATATGATTTCAATATATTAACTTTCATATTTTAAAAAGTTAGCGTATCCTTTATCTTAAATAATATGTGAAGCGAGTTTGATTGAATTGAACCAGTTGTTTAGGATTAAATTCAGTACAATGTAAATAATTATAATTATAGTGAGACTATTCAAACCTATGCATAACCTGTTCTGCTTGACACACTTCATTAAAACTCGATCTATATTTTATATGGGCCCTGAGAGAAAGAAAATTGCAAAAATAAAAGTAGTAATAATTAACTTAACTTTTAACAACTTAAATTTTTAGCAACTAGATCACAATTTTTCAAGAAATATTGAAAAGCCATCATTCAAATTAAGAACTTTTAAAATTGTCAATTGTCAACACTGCAAAATCATTCTTAATCACATTTTTAGAAAAGAATATTTGAAACTTTTCTGATCAAGTGATTTTAACAGAATCGTAATGAAAATTCATCTGTATTGTGAGAATATCGACAACTGAAACACTTGCGAAAAAAAAAAAAAAAAGAGTCTATGTCTAAGAAAGAATTGGAAAAAATCATTACTAAATTAATTTGAAGAGACTGAGAAGCTGGTTGTGCTGCCAAGAAAAGGACGAAGACAGATTACAAATGAAAGTATGAAAGAAGTCAATTTTGTTGTGATTGAGAGAAATAGTGGTTCTCAATATTCTTCGAGAAGTATTCGAGTGGTATCACGTGATTTGTATTTCTTCTAGTCTCTGAACATTTGGATTGTAAATATTAGGTGTACCCTGATAAGAATGCACTCTTTTAGGGAGGTCAGTTTGTTGCCTAAATTTTAATCCAAATTGACACTTTCTAGTCCTAATGTAAATTCGATTTTTTTAAAAAAAGGTATGATTTTAAATATATTTCATGAAAAGTTTTTGATATTGTTGACATTATAATATCCAAACAAAAAATCTTATATATAAATATGTCTTCACTTTAGAGGAAAGCACATGGCATCTATTAGGAAATTAGTATGCCAAGAAGGTTTTTAAATGGAATCACAAGAATCTCTTGCGTAATGAGATGGCCAAATTATTATGACAAGAATGTTTTTAAACGGAATCACAAGAATCCCTTGCATAATGAGATGACCATTTCATTCTTTAAGATATAATTATAATTATACTGTAAAACTATTTCGCGATGAAAAAAATATATATATTCTGGGGAAAAAATCATATTAAGATGTTAAAAATAAACAAGGAAAATTTTGTAAAGAAGAAAATCGTGATGCAGAACTACAGGTGTAATTTTACTGAAACAAGTAGTCATTTTATAATTTAATTATTTTAACCACAAAAAATGCATTCCAAGCAAAATTTGAGAAGAAAATCCATACTTCCTATATTTAAAGGTCAATAATGAGAAATCCTTTCAATTTTATTACTTAAAATTATTCCCCTAACCAGTCACGACGATTCTATTTTTAAAATTCAGTGAAATATTATCTGCTTTTCCTTACGATGAAGAAGGAAAAAAAGTTTCTTTCTTTAAAAATAACTTTTGACAAAGCATGAAAAAACTAGACCCTTTCAAAATAATAGAAATTAGCTTAATTCCTTTCTTCAACAGTGTAAACTGTATATAATATTAGGCAAAATGTAAATTCAAACTTATGAAAGAAAGTGGTATGTGTGTATGGAAAAGGGTATGTTAGAGGAACTTTTTTTTTAATTTTAACTAAGCAAAAATTAAAGGAAGTTTTAGAATTTTTAATGATGGCAATTTCTTTGCTGCACAGTTGTTTCTTTATTTTTAATCCTTTAAAAAAATATTTTAAAAATATTTAGCAATCTGTTTCTTTGTTGAAGTTAAACTAAAATATTTTTCTCGTTGCTACTAATGATTTCGGTCTTCTATTTCTCATCATTGATAGTAAAAATATAAAATTAGGGCTTATTTTTCCATTGAATTAGATTTCAGTTTATTTTTAACACAGTTTTTGAAATTTTTTGCACTTATAATTAATATTCAACTTCATATCTAAGAAATAAAGATTTTTTTTTTACTTTATCATATACGCGGTATAGAGAAAGTATTGTAATCTCCAAAAATTTGAATTC
The DNA here is from genome assembly GCA_026543055.1 of Argiope trifasciata. Lineage (NCBI taxonomy): Eukaryota > Metazoa > Arthropoda > Arachnida > Araneae > Araneidae > Argiope > Argiope trifasciata. The sequence goes on along the minus strand of JAPMOQ010025202.1, from coordinate 201,226 downwards.
AAGTTTTTCGCAAATCTCTACGGTTCTGACCACCCTCAGTCCGAAAAACACATTTTTGAAAAATGTCTGTCCGTCTCTCTGTGAAAAAGGTTATTCAAAAACTATTTGAACTTGACGGATGTACTTTGATATACATTTCTTATACCTAATTTGTATATTTCTATCAAATTTTGAAAAAAAAAATCCATTCAAAAGTAAATCTGCCTGTCCACAATTAGAAAAAAGTTAACAGAATAATTGCAAAATGAAAAGTGCAAATGAAGTACAATTTGGTACACAGATTTAACATCTATGGTATAGACGTCTATCAAAATCTGGGCCAAATTTAACCAGGGATTGTCCTCTATCAGTCTGTATTTCAGAAATATGTAGAGAGATAACGCAACACTTAAATATGTAGACTTTTTTATGGATTTTTTTTGTAAAGACAAATATGTCAAATTTCAGTTTCATTCGTTTGGAAAAAAGGCGTCAAAAACTCGAATTCGATTTTTTTTAAATAAACTATTAACCGCATATCAAGGAATTAATAACCAAAAACCTTTCCGTCACGCGATAGATTCAGTAACAATGGTAAATTTCCACCAAAGGTTAATATTTCGTAACTATTGTACCCTAATATACAAGGCATTATTTAAGATAACACTTTTGTTAGAGAGTACACGGGAAAGTTTTAGAAACCTCCCCCCCCCCTCTTGGGATTAAAATTTTTCTAAGAGCAATTATTTAATATTTAACTGTTTTATTAACAACAATAGTATTTTAAAACAGTAACTACTCAAAAATGAAACAATTGGATGCATAATATGACATTATCCTTCTTTACGCTTAAAAACATCATTTAAATTTCAGTACACTGAATTTTTGAACGAATAAACTTTCTGTTAAGTAATCGTCAGAATTATCATACAAATTATGAAAAATATATTATAGTTCATTTAAAATTTTAATGTTTAAGGTATCTTTTCTTATATTTTAAATTTAAAAAAATCTATTTTCAACAATAAAATTTTTATGTTAGTTGAAGTTGAATGTTTCCGTTTTGCAAATTAAAATTCACATTTTAGGTGCGTTAACAGAAACTTAGCACTCCCGATTCACTCATAAACACCTTTTATTTGGCGAAGAATGTCCAATTTGTTCAACGTGTCAGGTTGATTTTACCGTCATTCATATTTTGACAGAATACCCGGTTATAAATCACCATAGATTACATTGTTTCGGATCTTCAAATTTAAACATTCATGATATGTTGGGAGAACATCCTCACCTAAACGTTTTTAAATTTTTAAAATATTTTTTTTTGCTCCTGATATAGTTCAACTTTTTTAAATTGAGTAATTTTAATTTTTACAGCTTTGTTAACTAACATTAATAGTGTAGCAAATTATTTACATATTGTATTCAACTTTTAACATTTGCAATATATTTTTTGCCATATGTTTGGTGCAGTGTGACCAAAGCTGACCGGTACTTGTGCCATAAATTTCAAATTCAAACTCAAACAGAAACTTATTGAGAAACATTGTACAGTGAACGAAAAAGTGTACGGCTTCTAAAATAGCAACATGTTGCCAGCCTATCGAAATTTAAATCCAAAAAATACTTTCCCACCAAAGCCATCAAGAGTAAACTAAGTAAAGAATTAAATTGAAAATTTTAACTATCATTAATCCCGATGAACCAGTTGGTCGACAAAAGCAGCTGATTTAGAATACGTAGCTTTACTTTAAAAGTAAAATTCTTAAATTGAATTTTGTTCCAAACCAATTCAAATTACTCTGTGAATTTCGTCACGTTCATAATCAAAACTAACATTCTCAAGGCAAAATTGGAACCTAATTTTCTCCTTAAAATAAAATTGTTAACCTTGAAAGATAAGCCAAGTCTGAGACCTTGATTGCATAATTAAAACGCAGATAATAAGATCAAATCAAAGCCAATTGACAATAATTTGTTACGTAATGTATTAAAAATAATTAACGTATTACATTCCAAATCGAAGTCATTTATGTAGGTGAAAAAAGAATTCCATATAATGTTAAGAAATAGTAAAATTGAGTTAAGGCTTAACAGCTTTTCCAAAATCATATCTGGTTATAAAATATATTAGTTAAATTCGAATACCTTTTTTATTGATTTCAAGGAAATTCAATAGAAAGAAAAAAGCGAGATTAGTTAGGAATAACTAATTCTGCTTTTATGATATATAACTAGTTATGCTTATAGGCGCTAAAATTCTAGATTATGCCTCATCCTGTTTTCAAGGACAATTGAAGGGTTCGCTGCAAATAGAAGGTAGCTCCAATTATTCAAATTTGCAGAAAGCCGTAAAAAACATCTGAAAATTATAAATTACAATGAGACAGACAGCTACATCCCTTGTGAAATGCGACAATTAAGATTTGTGCAGCATCTTTTCGGCTCCAAATGATAACCACTTGTAACTCTAACATAGTGCATGAAACTCTAAATTCCCCCAAATTTTAGCTACATCCATTTTGCAGCGAACCCTTCAATTCTAAAAACACTGTAACCAATTTTCATGTTTATCTTTGGAATCAGCATAATTCAGAAACGTAATAACCAGAATTGTTCATAAAAAAATAAAAAATGAAAAAAAAAATTGAGACGTATATAGAATGTGTCTCCATAAGCAACAATTTTAACTGTTTCCTGCTATAAACTGTTCTAAAGTTTGTCCATATGGTGCAAAATTGAAACAATGCTCATAATCTAATAATTAAATTAAGAAGAATATATAATTTGGATTTTTAGTTTATCGCTTTTAAATTATACAGGAAGAAGATATTGTAATTATTGAGAAAAAAGAAGAAAAAAAAACCTTGAGATTCTGCGGACTTTCCTTGTTCTAGACTTTCATCAGTCCGAAAGAATCCATCTATCCTTTTTGTTCTTATAGGGGGAAAAACAAAAAATTGCCCAGTAGAATTTTTAAATCTTAAAATAGATATGATCTTCCATTTTAGAAAGATGTATTTTGAAATGCTAATGAAGACGTATATTTTGAAATATAGAAAACTGTTTGATATAACGTGATTAAAAGTTGACATTTTACTTTTTCCATTTTTAGCTATAATTATCCTACTTTATGTAACATTCATTCAACTTCAGTTTCGACTACTTATGCAGGGTGTCCCACAAGGTATGCAGCGTCTAATATTAAAAGATTCGGATGGAACAGGCCAAGATGAGTATTTTGACATACTTGTACTTGTATAACATAGGGAGTTCCCGAATACAGCTCAAAGTCTTATTAAAGTGTGAAGCTTACGTTATAGAAGCTTCAAAAAATGAGATCAAAACCAAGTGAAAAATGAATTTTTATTGAGAATTTTCAGTACAACAGATTTTCTAAGTGTCGGCATTTCGAACAAATGACATGGCGAAGTCTGGAATCGAAGTTCACAATCGATGTTTTCTGCAAAACTTCTGTTCCAATTTCCTCAATCACCATATCAATTGCTGCTTCCCAAGTCGTCTAAAATTGAGTGTCGTGTGAAATACATTGTGATACTTACAGACGTCCCCATATAAAAAAAAGAGTCACCATCTAAGATCCAGGGAATAAGGTGGTCACTCTATACCATTGCCTGTTTTCGTAATGGAATCCAACCCGATCATTCTATCATAAAAATGTTCCGTTAAGTGACCTAAGTTTGGAGAATATGCGGTGAAATCTTCCATAAACCAATAATTATTTAACTTGTCTAGGTTATGCAAAAATGGGATAAAAAACGATTTTAATTCGAATATTTGCTCATTTCAGAATCACAACGATTGCGTACAAGTAATTTCTTAGCGACCAACGCAAGATTCATTCTCCTTAAAATGGTTTTCTAGCTTTATATGTCACACCGGGAATTGCCTATTCACTTGCAGGTGCACTTTTCCTCTTATTGGTTGTCACAAATTTGCATAATTATCTAAGGAAATTATATATTGTACAATCGTCATAAGCATTGTAATTTGGAAAGCAAATTGTGATTTAGGTTGTGTAATTAGACTATGATGATTCGTAGACCCCACATGTTGCACATCAAAATACTCGTCTTGATGTGTTTTATCGGAATCTATAAATATTAGGCACTGCATACCTTGTGAGAGACCTTCTAAATGCCTCTTTTGTAAAGAAAGCTAAGTAAATGGAAAACGATACTCTTGTACAATTCATCAAAAAAGTATCTGACATTTCTCTTTATCCCAAAATTATCTACAACACAATAAAAGTATAAATTCCTATAGCTGTAAAAATATGCTCCTTATAAATGTACGAAATATTTTTTCGTCTAAAGGGTCGCTTACATACATAGATTTAAACATACTGAATTTTATCAAACAATAATATGCAATTTCGAATATATACAAGAACTCTTCAGATTAAAATAGTTCATATACATAGACATTTTGTATTTTTGAGTGAATGACTGGTCACTTATCAGCAATCGAAAATTTCTAATGTTATATGAGGCTGCCCATTTCTTTAATATATTTCAAGACAGAAATATTTCTCTGTAATTCTGTAGAGTTATATATGTATATATATATATATATAATGTGAAAGTATATTTTATGATGGTGATTTCGTGTTCGTGTTTCCGCGGAAAGGGGGGCAGTAGTTTCTGAGGGTAAATACCCCTGAGCACGCAGAGGGCAGAAGTCTGACTTCTAGCTCAGATGAAGGTGACACACAATCATTCGCTTGCTCAACCCCCTTTTACAGGGGGGGGGGGCACATTCATACATCTGACAGATAGAACCATGCCTGAACCAGGACTCGAACCCTGGATACCCAGATCACGGGGAAGACACGTTACCCCTATGCCGGCATTTTATATTATTGTTATTTTAGTTATTTCTGTAATTTACTAGTTAAACCATTCGAAGACGGATATACCTAAAACTTTTACCAATTTTTATAAATTTTCTTCAAAAAGTAGTTTTTAAGATATAAATAATAAAAATAAAAGAAATTTAATAATAAAAAACTTTCAGAGCAGCATGGTTTTAATTTTTTTGGCAGTAAGGGGGGGGGGAGGTCATCTTATTTTTGCAAAAGAATTATCTGTCGAGAATTTTAAAAAATCATTTAAATGAAACGGAAAAACACGTCTTTTTTCGCTGCTTCAGATTAAGATAACTCTTTTTCTTTTAAAATAAATGCGTTGATAGGCGGGAGGATAGGCAGTGAACATAATAGATGCTAATCTGGTAACATTTCAAGCGGAACTTCGTGTGTGAACAAATGGGTGTTGATTATGGTTGAAGAATTGATTTTCGAAATCTAAAAAACTACAAAAACAAAATTTTGTGTAAAGTGCAAAATTAATGTATGGTAAAATAAGTGAATAAATAAATCATTAATGAATTAAATGTAAAAGCAATTTCCTGTGCGTAAATAAGGAAGTTAGCCCGAAATATTCACAAAATACCATTTAAAAATGAACTAAACGTATTTTTACTTACATAATAAGCGTTCTAGTAAAAATCTATAATAATAAAGCTCAATGTGTGTGTGTCGGCGCTCTAAAAGTCAAAGCGTTTGATCTACAGTTATCAAAATTGGTACAAGTATAACTTGGCGGTAGGAAATATGAATTTCGGAGTCCTTTTTTGAATTTTTAATTGTATTAATTAAAAATTAAAGCACAATTTTGGAACTTTCCCCAAAAAAATTATTCTCATTTTCTCACTGTCAAATGAATATGGCTTTGATTTTTTTTTTTTTTATTCCCACGCTAACGAAATTAGGCTTAACGTATTTTCGACCGATTATTTCAAACGATTCTGTTTATTTTTTTAGTGCTTAGTGCATTTAAAATTAAATATTGTTAATTTATATATCTGTTCATGAAGAATCTGAGAATATTTTGTTGAAAAACTCTTGAGATATTACATAAATGAAGAAAGATATTCCTTAGTGCCCATAAGGTTTAAATGCTCAGCGACTCTGTTTCAACATTCATATTTTTTTTAAATGCTTCGTTTCAGTAAAAAATGTTCTTATATTTATAGTAAATTAATTACTCCACTTTAATTTAGATGCATTAAGTTGTACAGGAACTTACAGTAAATTAGAGATATACATATTACGTTATGGCTGAAAACTTTTATAATATAATGAAGGAATTATATGACTATGTAACAAACCTATAGATGTTAACCAATACTGACGGCGGAGACCGGACGGGTTACCAGGCCGCCACTTACCATCCCCACCGGTTTTAGTACCGGCCAGCATTACATTGGACCGGAAACCCGCCATTATCCCAGGGATCCGAGAACCCCGAGGCGCGGGCGGAGACACATAACTAATTATGTAAAGGACTGCATTGAATGCATGCGATACAAATCCTCCAACCAGAAACTCTCTGGTCTTCTCCAAACACCAGTTCCTTCCCAAAGATTTGAGACCTTAGCGATCGATTTGTTCGGCCCTCTTCCAGCCAGTCATGGCAAGAAATGGATCTATATTGTGGAAGATGTTACCACCAAATGGATTGAATTATTTGCATTGGAAAACACAACTGCTAAAGAATGTGCTATCACCCTGGTAGCAGAAATTTTCTTGAGATTTGGCATTCCTCGTCGAATCATCAGCGACAATGGATCCCAATTTGTATCCGCCGTGATGCAACAACTTTGCTATTTAATGGACATTGATCAATCTCTGATCCTAGTGTACCACCCGCAAGCAAACCCTGTGGAGCGAAAGAACCGAGATTTAAAACCTCGTCTTGCCATTTTAGTAAATAACCGACATGATACTTGGTCAGAAAAACTCCCATCCATACGTTTTGCATTAAACACCTCCAAGTGTATTTCAACTGGAAAAACTGCTGCTTTTCTCAATTTTGGCCGAGAACTGCGTACCATCGACGATGTCACCAACGACTTTCGTGGTATCATTGAAAATTACAACTTTGTTGCAGAAATGACTCCCTATCTACAAAGGTGAGAAAGATATACCTCTGAAGCCAAAGAGGTCATGCTCGAGCGGCAAGACCGAACTAAATTCTATGCAGACCAAAAACGAAAACCTGCTCCTTTACACAAATCTGGAGATTTGGTCTTAGTTACCAAACGAAATTTAAGTAATAAAAGTGCTGGCGTTACTTCAAAATTTATGCCACGTCGTGATGGACCGTTTGTCATTGTTGCACAAAGGTCTCCAATGTCCTATTCTGTAGCAAACCCGGATTCTCCAGACAAGTCAATAGGTGTCTATCACACCTCTGCTTTGACTCCTTTTCGTGGCAAAGAAACCTCTCCGATTACAAATCTGACAAAAAGAGGTCGACCTTCAAAAGCAAACCATAATTATGGTAAACGACTCTGTGCAAATCCGCGTAAATCTCCCCTTTCAGCCATTCGTGCACAAGTGCCAGATGTTTCAAGGAAACCTTCTCCCGCTGACCCCTGGTCGGGACGTCTTCGGGGTCAGAGGGGGAGACTGTAACAAACCTATTTCACCACAGCACCAAAGACTTTCCAGTGCTGCTATCTATACAAAAACACTCGTCAGAGCTTGACTTCCCAAGCGAGCTCAGTTGGTCTTATGGGCTAGAGAGGCGCTGCAACACTTTTATGACCTCCCTTAGTTGTAATTGTGTTAGTTACTTTAATCATGTATTTTGTTTGTGTTCTTTTTGTTTTCTTTAATTGTTTTGTGTGCAAGCTAGTATTTTATGTCATTAAATATATTTGCACTAAAATGGTGTTTTTCTTGAACCCCATCCCCACAAATAAATAGCTTAGCCACAACTATAAAAATTTGAAATTTTAGAACATTGGCAAGGAAAAAGTTTACAATATGACAACCATTCCAAAGTTCTATAACATATAGCATTAGTTCATGAGTTAGCAAAAATGCAGCTGAGCACATCTGCATATATTCCGGTTAAATAGCGGGGTAAAGACTACCGATAATACCACACAATATATCTCGTTCAGTGACACAAGGTAGAGGATATACTTCTGAACTGTTGTGCAAGATAATACAATTTTCAGTAATAACAAACGATAATATTTACAGGTTAAATTCAAAGTTAAAAATAATATTTATTAGGTTGGTGCGTATGAAATGTCGGATTCTTAAGTGATTGTCTAAAACTGCATATCTTTCTTCAAAAGCTGTTTATTCAATCAAAGTATGCTCCATTCGCTTCAATACACTTCTCCCAACGAGATTTTAAAGCGTAGATGCCTGTCTTAAAAAAATTTTGGTCTTTAGAATTAATAAACTCTGATATCGAGTTTTTTAGACTGTCTTCATTTTCATAGTGTTTGCCCCTTAAAAACAGCTCTAAATGCTTGAAAAAATGAAAATCGGTCGGCGAGAGATCCGGTGAATAGGGTGGATGCTGCAAAACTTCATATTCCAGTTCGTTCCAGCTTATTTCGCTCTGTCAGTGCGTGCGGTACCCACTTGTCCATCTTCTTAACCTTGCCAATCTCAGAAAGGTGACTCAATATCGTTGTATGGTCAACTTTCATCCTGATAGCAAGTTCCCTCGTGGATACGGCTGGATCCGCTTCCACTAGAGCCTTCAGGTCATCATTCTTCACAGACGTTTTGGGTCTTCCGCGCGGCTCATTTTGCAGTGAAAAATCGCCAGTCCGAAATTTTTCGAACCAACGCTGCACTTTCCGATCGTTAACCGTATTCTCCCCAAACGCTTGGTTTATGTTGCGTGCAGCTTTTGCAGCACTATTACCAAGTTTGTACTCATATAAGAAAATGACGCGAATTTCGGCAGAATTCATATCGGCAATAAACTCAAAAGAAATAACAAAAGGGAAGACCTTCGAGAAAACCTATTTTGCTGAAATGAGTCTCTGGCAATGGACAATACGACTATGAATGAGGTTATGCCAAAGACAAAAGTATAACGAAAACAGGGAGACAAACGTCCGCATGTAAAGAGAATCCGACATTTCATACGCACCAACCTAATAGCTTTTTCCATGAAATTATACTGCGCAAATTGGAATATAGGATGAATAAATTCAGACCTTGGAATTTCTGGGTGAAGAAATATAATTCTTCAAAAATTTTACTGTATATATTTAAAAACAGTTTTTAACTTCCATTCTTAAATAGGGTTTGAACGACAAATAACAACAGGTCTTTACAAAGTAGTAGTAAATATTGCTTGAAATAGTTCGACTATTTCATACAAGAAAGTGTCCCATAGGAAAGGAATAGTGATTTATCATTATTATATCTAAGATATAACAGTTTTTTCAACTTCTTGTATCTTAACACGATATCAGACTGAAAAGAAACGCCCAAATGTTGGTGACAACGATAGATATCTTTTGACCAAAAGATTATAGCAGATTTCATATTACAGTTACAGAGCTCACATCTGCGAGAAAAAAAAAATCTTAACATGTTAGAAATATATTCAATAACAAATGCATCTGATAGTTTACATTTCTTTAGAAATAATATCTTTGTAAGAAAGTTTTATTGATTAACTACTTCTAGAAGAATTCTTAAGAGGATAAAAAAATATGGGGGAATAAGCTTTAATAAAATCGTTGAAGCAGAAAAATCAGGCAAAAAATAACATGATTACTCTTCCAGATTTGATTTGATCAGTTACCATTCACGAATGGTATTTTTAGGTGGAATAAACGAAGTTTCTGACAAACAAACTGTTCTCCGTGAACCATGAGAAAACGTTTTTAATTCAACTAATAGAACGAATAAAGTAAAAAAACTAAGAGGGAAAAAATAGGGCATTCTTTAAACTTTCTGTTTAAACACATCAAAATTGGTATTGTTCTAGATGTTCGACATCACTCTACTTTCTTGCACAAACTTTTCTTTCCTTTTCTTACAAATTACTTAGCATTTTTAAAATGCTTTTGTAAACATTATTACGATAAATTTCATGAAATCCGAGCGATATTTTTAATCTTTTTTATGCATTCTTTTTCTTTCAAATATACACATCAATTCAATCTTGGTGATGAATCGTTCTTCTCAGTTGATATATTTTTATAAAATAAAAATAGTATGGTTAGTGTACATAAATGAATTTCCTTTAATGAGATTAAATTTAACAAAAGTAAATTTTAAAAACACAATTCTACATAAATGCTAAAAGATAAAATTGCTTATTTCAATTGTCCTTTGTTTTTAAACATCAGTTTAAAACTCATCAATACAAATATTATAGATAAAAACAATAAGAGAAATCTCAAACAGACCAAAATAAGACAATTATTTATATATAAATCAGTGTATAAATATAATTAATTCATCCTAGACCATTCAAAATATTATCGGAAATGTGGTTCATAGAAAAAAATATTGTGTTTAATACTAAAAACAATAAAAAAATTAATATAAAATTCGATTTATATCAATTAACCCTAAGCGAATAATTCAATAGATAATTAATTAAAATTTAGCACCTAAATTATGGATCTAAATCAAATTTTTAAGAGTTCCATCAAAGGACAGATCGTTTGTATCTTAGCATGCATACGAACGCACTACTTTAAAAAGCTGAACAGCTTGGATTAATGAAATTTGGTACATGATTTTAGTATATATTGTATCACTTTAAACCAAATTCCTCAAAGGTCGGTCTATCTTTTGGACTGTGCATCCTCATATATATAAATGCAATTACTCAAAACGCAGCAATTTATTTAAATAGAAATTGGTATTTGATCTAGTTTTATGATCTAACTATATTTGAAACGATCAAAACAGTCCTTTCAAAATTCATATTCGCTTTTTTCTGTACACTACTAATCAAGAAGAGCACATGTGTAGGACTTTGAAAATAAAATTCTGTGCATTCACGGCATTTATCTTTTGTCTAAAATATATAGTTTTATGAGCAAGTATTCGGGTTATTACACTTCTTTTTGTAGTATGAATGAAAGTTTTGATGAGACTACTTCTGCTGGTCTCGTATGAGAAATCAGACAACATGACATGTTATGCTGGTTAAGTCTCAAAACTATTCATAATAGGACAGAATTTGACAGATTAGATCTGGTCTTTTCAGATATATCATGATTTCATGTACAGGTCAATCTTATATTCAAAACAAAATCCTTAACTTTGTATCATTTCAAATCAGTTTGTAAACAAAAAACATCTGTATTACATCATTGATAAGTTTTTATGTCATTTGACGAACTGCAATAACATGAACAGGAAGAAGTCTCAAAACTGATCAAGGATCCCAAAAAGTAAACAAGATCTTCAATTCAAACATCTGCCATTTTCCAGGAGAGTCATCTTTTATGGACAGCATCAACAACTCATCGACATACAAAAAAAGACAAACAATCGAAACTGTATTACGAGGTAACGCCTATGAACTCTATCTGGAAATAAAAACAACACATATATAAATAAAAGGACAGCAGAATAAAAGTGATTGAATCTTCGTCACAAGACCTCATTGTCGCTGGTGGAGAATCTTTTGCTGAATTTTTTTTAAAAGCTATCCTCTGTTACTCGAAAGCAAACGAACTACCTTGACCGCACATTTTTAACCGCCTGGGGCGATCGGGCTCACACCTTCCCGAGGTGTTGACCTGACCCACTATCCGGTGGAGGCTCGACGTGGGTACGAATTTTGCCGGAAGTATCTCCGGAATCCCAACTTTTAGTTACACGACTACATCATAGGGTCAGCAATCACTCACGGCATCCGCATTTGGATCTACTTCCCTTAAGAAAGGCCCCTTTGTACCAGAATGGGTCTATCGCCATCGGGTTCAGCCGGTTCAGGCCGCTTCTTCTAAGAAATTGTTCTTTGGTTCAAAGAACCCGTTGTTTTAAATACTTCTTGTGTTCATTAGCTCATCTAGCTGATCATGTCAATAATAAATCAGAACTCCTCCTATCTTTGACAGATAAGGGTTTAGGGCCTTCTTTTCTACCTTGCCTATCTGCGTTCACTGTATCTGTGTTCATAATAATGAACTTAAAAACAGAGGTGTATTTTCGACAAGGTAGATTAAATAACTGCCTAAGGTCACTGGGCAGAAAGAAGACGTAAGCAGATTGATTGAAAACATTTAATTAAGCTAATTTCGAAATAAATTAATTTGGGGGAAAATAATAAATTATTAAATATTAGGAACTTAACCAATTATAGTTGGTAAAATTTTAATATTCGTCTATCAGTTACCTTATGTTTGTATAAATTCTAGCAGTAGTTTCGCCAATCTTAATGCTCGTTAAAAGGTTAATAATTAAAGATTTTATGTAACTCATATTTTAATTTATTTTTCATCAAAATATTTTAAAGCTTCAAATTTCTGTAGTCATATAATTCATAATCATTCATAATATTATAACGGTCTTCAGCCATAACGTAATATGTATCTCTCTAATTTACTGTTGGCTCCCGTAGACCTTAATGCTTCTAAATTAAAGTGGAATAATTAATTTGCAATTAATGTTAGAACATTTTTTACTAAAGCAAAGCATTTTTTTAAATATGAATGCTGAAACAGAGTCCCTGAGCATTTAAACCTTATGAGCACTAAAGAATATCTTTGTTAAATTTATGTCATATCTCAAGAAGTTTTCAACAAAATTTCCTCAGATTCATCATGAACAGATAGATTAATGAACAATATTTAATTTTAAATTCATCAAACACTAAGAAGATAGATAAAATTGTTTGGAATTATCGGTCGAAAACATGTTAAGCCTTCAAAACCAAGTCCGTATGCGTTGAAATTAAAGTCGCCAATAATCAGAACACAATGCGTGTGCGTGAATTTCCAGCACCAGTTGGGATAACGCTATGCAGATTAGAAATTTTTAATTTTCTTTATTCTGTTTTATTTTAATTCAAAAGTATTTCAGAATTTGGAAGATCGATTGATTTACAATGTGTTAAATAATTTTAAATGCATCAAACGCTATAAAAAAAATAAAAAATAAATAAATAAATGAAAAAAACAGAGTCGTTTGAAATAAACGGCCTAATTAGCCTAACATCGTTAGCGTGGGTGAAAAAACAGAAGCCTTACTCATTTGGTGGTGGGAGTGTGTGTGTGTGTGCGTGTGCGTGTAAGTGCTCTATAGACAAAACCATTTTACCTATGGCTACCAAATTCCCAAGAATATAAATATTCGCAAGAACTCTGAACGAATATTAAAAGTATTGAAAAACGATAATTAAAAGAACGTAAGAATTCTGGAAGAACACCAAAATTATTGATAAAAGTCCTTATTAAGATTGCAGTTTTTTATAAAACAAATTATAATCAATATTCACATTATTATTTTAAATGTATAAATTTTACAAAGAAAATTTTATATTACAAAATATACTGAAACAGTGAAATGAAACTTCTATCCTTAACACAAATCATTATTAGCAAAACCAATTTCGGGAATATGTAATATCTATACTTATAATAAAGCTCAATGTGTGTGTGTGTGTTGGCGCTCTACAGGCCAGACCGTTGGACCTACAGCTACCAAGTTTGGTACATGTATATCTTAGAGGTCGGGAATGTGCACCAATAATCCAGTGAATCAGCTGGTCGCAAGGACGGTTATTGTGAAATAAAAATTACCGAAATCTATTCAGTGAATATAGTTAAGTACTGGTTCTTTGGTTTTCTGAATTATTTTAAATATATAAACATGAATAAAGTATAACTTAAAGGAATTTAATATGAATTAATGTTTAATAAAATTTAGAGATCCATTTCTCAGAGCTTTGCGGAAAAAGTTTCTAAGGAAAGATTGAATCATAATAATAAAAAGATCTGAACAATTCTGACTTGAACGAATGAAAGAAATCAATCTCCAATGCATAGATTTTTTTTCAGCTTGAAAGTAATATGCATCATTTATTTCGTAGTTTGTAAAAACATCTCTCCAACTAATCCTCGGAATTAGAGCAGAGCAACTGTTGAATTAGATTTTAAGAACAAGGAATATCAAAAGAAAGTTTTTTTTAATGAAATAAAATAATATTAATAATCTTCAAAGCGATGTGAAAAATTTGCATGAACCTAAAGAAAACGAAACTCAAACTTATAAGTGGGTCACGGTTCATATTGGTCTTATTATCAGAAACGAGAAAGCGAATCTTTAGGAACAAAAGTATTTTGAAGATTAAACTTGAAATCTGAAAGTTCAAAAACATAAGTGAATTTAGAAATATTACAGTGGCGTTTGCTGACGCGATTTGAATTTATGAAGCCTCTTTTTAATCTGATTTAATCCACTGTTTTAAAGCTCGTTCTGAAATTCCGGCTTCTTTGATGTTTTCTATCAAGGATACCAACTTCAAATACTAACACTTATTCAAAAAGCATAAATTTACGTCGGCTAGAAAGAAAAGGATAAAAAAAATTCTAAAAACGTAGTTATTTCGAAATCACGATATTAAAAAATGCAAGGTAATTATAAAATTAATGCTTACTTCTTGATATTGTCGTTCTTTGTATGCTATTATCTTTTCTACTTTGTGGCCTACTAATGGCATGTTATCAACTAGGCAGATTAGACAGCAGCCTAGGCCGAGTAAGCTGACAAGGGGGATGCAAACAGGTGAATTTGAAAAAATTCATTTGCCATTTCCAAGTAAAAGGGTTAAGAAAATATAAATTCTAGGAAAAATAAAATATTATGATAATATTTTATCTTATTCATTTTATTAAGTTCTTATAACCTAATATGTTTACTTAGTTAAAATATTTATAAAGTTGAATAATTGTTTCAATAATATTTAGCTCTATATATAATGATAATCAGTTTAATATAGAGTCACAGATAAATAAAAACCTATTCATAGTAGAAAAGTTAATGAAATAAAAAATATATATTAGCCAAAAATGAATCATTAACATATTAAAAATATACTGAAATGTTAAATTAAACCGACCATATCATTAAAAGAGGGATTTGTTTATACTTACTGCCTAAGGCCCCAAAATGCCTACATCCACCGCGGCGACTTGCTGAAAAATATGCTGTTATTGATGAGGAAATTATTACGGTGCTGTGTGTGTGTGTGTGTGTGTGTGTGTGTGTGTGTGTGTGTGTGTGTTGATATTTTAAACTCTAATTTAAATCCAAATTAATTCCCCAAGTTTTATTGTAACTCAGCCCACATCAACTTGAATGTAAAATATTCTCTTATTTCCTGATCTAATTCCACTTTTTCTATTTAATTAATTCAAGAAAAGTTTTGTAAAAATGCTTCCATCAGTGGTTCCCAAACTGCGAGTGGATAAAAATTGCTGATTCATACACGCTCTTTTTTTAAAAGATCCCCGTGTTTCCCTTGCCTGATTCGCGAATGTGTAAGAGAAAACCTCTATCTAATTATCATTGTATTAATGTCGTAAAAAAATATTTTCCCAGTCAATACCTTATCTATACTTATAATAAAGCTCAATGTGTGTGCGTGCGTGTGTGTGTTAACGCTCTACAGGTCATACCGTTGAACCTACAGCTACCAAATTTGGTACATGTATAACTTGGAGGTTGGGAATGTGCACCTCGGAGCCCTTTTTTCGAATTTTTAATTAGAATTTGAATTAATTAAAATTTAAGCAAAATTTCGACGTTTTTTCGTTATAACTTCCGAAAATATTGCACAAACATGATTTTTAGATCAATTTAAAGATAAAATAATTAGCTCTCTAACGGTATCGGTTTTTTTTTTAAATTTTTAACGTAACCTTCTATTTTTAACGAATTTTTAAAGACATATTTTAATCGTGTTTTTATCACGTGACAGGATAAAATAAAAGAATGCCGGAAGTTCAAATAAAAAAAACTATCATCGCAAATTAAATCTAAAGAAATGCAACTTTTAACACATGACTGGATAAAATAAAAGAAACATAAAATGTGATTTTCTAAAGAAATAAATGCAAAGCAAAGGATTCTATGATCGTTTGCAATATCTAAATAATTGATTCAATAAATCTTCTTTACGGTAAACCTGATCGAATTTAGACAGGATATGCATTGGAATCCCGACTTAATGGCATATTTCTATTATCGTTTGCAATATCTGTATCCCTAATTCAATATTTTTTTTTTCATTATAAAATGTAATCTGCAAGAGCACGTCAAAGGGAAAAAATTAGGTTTTATCACCGTGTTGCCATCATTTTGACGGAAGTTCAAATTTAAAAAAAACTATCATCGCAAATTAAATCTGAAGAAATGCAACTTTTACTACGTGACTGGATAAAATAAAATAAATATAAAATGTGATATTTTCTTTAAAAAAATGCAAGGCAAAGGATTCTATGATCGTTTGCAATATCTAAATCATTAATTCAATAAATTATCTTTATTTATACAGGATATGCATTCAAACTCCTTTCCAAAGGCCAATTTGTAAAATATTATTAATAGGGATATATATTGTTTAATACTATTAATTTGATCTAAATGAAGTAATTAATTACATTTTATGTAGTTTGAGTCAAACAATGCATTTATAAATAATGAGTTTTAGATTTCTCCACACTTTGCTTTGTCAGCCATATTTTACAAAATATTTTTATTAATATTTTCAATAAAAGTTGCTACATTAATCAGTCTTCTAAATCAATCATTAAAACTGACTGATTTATAAAATTAAAAAAGATTATTAGGAAAATGCGTTCTTTTAGAACTTTCAGTCCATCATCTTAAAGAAAATATTAATTTCAGACTAATCAATGCCTGGAGTTACTTCAAGGCTAATGAATATGTGATTTAATTGAAAATTTTAGAACCCATTACTCACGGCGAACCAGCCGGTCGCCAAAGGCGGCTAGTGTTATATAAGACGAAGGATAATTTATTTTCAGCAATTCCCCACTACTTGCCTAATCTGTTGCTGCGAGCAGACATGCCTTATTCCGCGTCTTCTAGTAAATAAATTATGCCATTCCAGGATGGATTAAATTGAACTTCAAAATGCAAAGTCTTTTCTCTATCTTCGAACCTACCTTTCTGATTTTAAAATTATATGTTTACACATTAAATCTCGATTATAACTAATTATTTATAACAAAAAGTTACTTATATATCTAAAAAGAACATCGAAGAAAAAAACAAGAAGAGATAACTTTTTATTTTTCGAGGGATTTAAAATCTTTAAACCTTGTTGTAAATTCAGTTTTAAAGTTTAAAATATTTTCCGCGTATTTTTCTTACACTATGCAGTTTTTCTAAACATTTTATTATCGGCTATCTTAAGTTTCACAAGGATCCTACTGGATGGCACCTCCGAAATGAGGATTGGAAGGTCCGGTACAGTGATTGCTCCCTCTTCCCTTGTGAATACTGAAATGGCGAGGGTCAATTACCTCCAATAGATGATGGGACGTGCTTCCCATGGGCAGAATTATACTTTGACAGGTGATGGCCCTTAAAACTCAATCGAAGTTCCAACCGAAGTAAGTGGCGCAGGTGGTCCGGTCAGTCAGATTTAATCCGAATGCCCTTTTTTTAGGCAGGACGGAATATACCGTACAATTATGTTTAACGAGGACCCACCGGAAGGGTAATTTAGATATGAAGATTAGAAGCTTCCATTTTGGCGATTTGTTCCCACTATCCAGTTGGATATACAAATGACACAAGATTAAATCACCTTTAGTCAATGACGACACTGTTTCCTATGGGAGGGGTTGTGCCGTGGCTTATGATAAGCCTTTATGACTCAAACATAGCTCTTGCTTATTACTGTTGCGGCGCTCTGAACATTCAATTTAATCGTATGCTTTCCGGTAGATTGGGGTGACTACCAGTTAACAGGCAACAAATATTTAAAATGACGCAAAATGGATTTCATTTCAAAAAAAGAGGTCATGATTAAGAAGTTTCATAACCGTGATGGTCAGGTTTCCCCTCTCATTACGTCATCGTGGACTTTATTCTCTACCTCGCCCTTGTTTTCTGTGTTAAAAACTAAAGAAATAATTTAATCTAGCCGCAAGAAAGGATAAAATGATCGATTAATGAATAATAATAATATCCATTTCGTTTTAAATTACATACCAACTTCTTATTTATAATTTCCGCTTTAGATGCTTCCATTTTTGGAAGAAAAAAAATAAATCCTGATTATTCTCATTTAATTTATAATTAAAATAGATGAATTTGCTTTTTCAGAATACTATTGTTTTGTTTCGTTGATTGATAGTGGTGGATTTAGGTAGTTTATGGCCATAGGCAATGCACATTAATAGGCTCTTCTTTAAATAAAGTGGTTATTATTTATTTTCCCTTTCTATTTAAATTTTAATTATAACTTATTTTTACTTTCCAACGTATTTTTAAATTTTACGACCCACTAATGATATTTTAATGTATTTTTTATTTTAATAAATTTGTAAATGTTTTTATTTATTTATTATGATTGAAAGGCAATCATGTTTATACACAGTAACATTTAAGCTGATGTATGATGTTTGTAATTACTGTTATAAAAATAGTGAACCTAATGAAACAAATAAAAACCTAATGAAATGAATCATATTCGTCAAAGGATTGATTGTCTGTCAATCTATACAAAATTTTGATAATATTTCATAATTTATAGAATTTTTATTTTTTATAAATTTATTGATAAAGTAATTTATAAGAATAAGTTTTGATTCTCATAAGCAATCTCCCTTGCAGTATAAAGGCTCCAGGCAATGCCTATTTAGATATCAGACCCTATTGGCTTATACAAGTTTCAAAAATTAACCAGCAGGAGTGCTCTCCCCAAAACTTTCTCACATACACTCTTATAAAAATGTTATCCCAGAGCACAACTTGCATAGCAATGGCATACAATTGTTAAGAAATATTAGCCTTCGGAGTGATTATAGCATTTTTACTAAATCTATCTTGTTATCCCTGGCGAGTGTTTGGCCACGCGATTAATAGTATCCGAAAATCGAATTTGTGTTTCAGACACGTTTTTCCCCACCAACTGAAACAAAAATTTAAAATAAAATTCCCCATATAATCACAAAATTCCATACCAAATTTGGTACCACAGCAAAATAATTTCCTGCAGATGAAATAAAACAATTTCGCATAAAGTTTAGTGTAGGATTTCATAGAATGGTTTGTTTAATTTTTGAGGTTCTGGTCAAGAAATAATACATATATTATTAAGGGAGGTCTAAAGGATGCGATTCTTCAAAATATTACTAGTTTTTATTTTCTCACATATGAAGTAAACAAAAGAAATATAACTACCGAAAAATTTAAACTCAATGAATCCCTATGTTCCAGTTATCCCTTAATATCAAAATCATACGTTTGAAACTATGAACATGACGATTCAAAAATACTTTGAGGTAGAACCAATAAAATTCAGTATACGGTCTTAACATCGACTTTTTTTAAATTTCTGTCATATTTTGAACAATACAAAATTTAAAATCATATCTGTCAAAGGATGACTGTCAATCTATACTTTTTCATGCATGAAGTGAATTAACCCCTTAAGCGGTTTGCCCATACAATGTACGTGCTACCCAAAATTGGCCTCAACTGGTTTGCCCGTATTTTTCATTATAGTAAAGAGACTATTTAGTATTAATATTTTTTAATAGATGGCGTGGCTTGTCCGTGGCTTGCTTTTCATCCAAGTTTTTTCTTTGTAGCGGGAATATTTCTTTGAAATTTTTCTACTGTATTCAACGCTTGTGAATTTAAAGCCTTGTTTTTTCTTATGGAAGTTATGGATGGAATAAACGAAAATACTTTCTTGTTAGATGATGAACTACATTCTAATACAGATACAGATATTTCTTCTAATTATTTGGATTATTCCTCAGATGATTCGTGCAGTGAGCTCAACTCTGATGAAGAATAGAGTTCTGCAGGAGTTTTTACCGAGGTTGATGTGAAAAACCAACCTGTTCCGTGTCCTCGATTTATATTTACTAGTATTCCTTCTGTTGACACGATTCAATTTGACGTCACTTCTGATGTTCTACAATTTTAGGAAACATTCATTGATTTTTCTCTCATGAGTAAAATTATGGAAGAAAAAATATGCCTTTTTTGGAAGCATTTCTGGTAAAAAAATTGACCGCTTAAAGGGTTAATTCAAAAGCTTGGCAAATTAGATAAATGAAATTTCCTTCACGATTTTAGATTTTCTAAAAAACATTGTCAAAAACATGAGATTTTTGTAAGAAGTAAATACAATAAATAACTTTAAATTTAATGATAATATAGAAGAATGTGCATGTTGTCATTTTACAGACCAAGCCATTTAATTAAAGCTGGCAAACCAATATACTTTGGGGATGGTATACTTTGGGCGCAACTTGAAGCAACTGTTTGAAATTTTTAGTTAAAATTTCAATAAGGTATAAGTATCAGACAAAAATATTTCCATACAAAACATAATCTTTACAGTTTTAAAAACCAAAACATTATTTTCTTAATGCCATTGAGTTGAAATGTAATTTTGATAATCTTGCACATAAATTTCAACAACAATGCAACATTTCAGTGCAGCAGTGAAATTCGAATTACTGACTGTTTCATCAAATATTTAAATGTGTCAATTATGTGGTTTCCATTTATTATTGATAAATAAGGAAGAATTATAGTATTTATTATCAGCATAAATGACACAAGAAATCAGAAAGTGAAATTGTATCGCTGGAAAGACAAACTAATTTTTTTTAAGACACTATACGACTTATGTTGATTAGGAAAGTTTGTGCATGCAAAAAAGAGCATGCACAAAGTTTTAAAGATAATTCAACTTTAACATCTCTCACAATTTGATTCATTAAAATATTTTGAAACAGTCATAATAAAGTTATGTATTCTAAGATTTAATTACATTAAAAACAGTTAATATTCCCAATGAGCCAGTTAGTCACCAAAGGCAATCTGTATGGTAATAGTGTCAATAAAAAAATGACATGAGAAAATTCATTTAATGTACTTTTATTGTAAGAATTGGTTGTGATCTCAGAGAACATCACCAACATCATCTACAAATTTATATACACATATATACAAAATGTTTTTCTGCATGAAACAATCACGTTTCCTCAGATGCACTGCTTAAAATTTTTTTAACATGCATTAATTACTTTTTCATTCAAATAATATGAGCATAAGTTCAGATGAAATATATCAATAACAAAAAGACAAAAGTATAAATATATATAGGAATGTCTAAGATCATTCCCCCTTCAAGACAAAAAAAAATAGTTCAAATAGTTCTGATCACAAATTCTACTTCATCTTGCATAAGAACTTCAAATTCATCATCCTGAGATCTTTGCTGTCAAGTTTCACGACACCATCACTTCCATCTATACTAACAAGTCTTCCAGTTGCTTCACGATCTTCACCCATTATAACTTTCACCTAAAATAATAAATCAAATATTGTATAAAATAATAAACTTATTATACTGGTCTTACATTATAAAAATCCTCTGGCTATATTCAAATGCACAGAAAAATATTCATTTTAAAATGAGCACTATACCGTCTAATATTATCATATTTGAAATGAATTAACTTTTTTTTTAGCTTCAACCAGCATTAACAATTGACATTTCTGAAATCTCTCATTCCTTCTATAAGGAAACACCTAATAGGATTCACATTCTTTAGTCTAAGATAAAATGATCTGGAATGGTTTAAAAAGTACAAATATTATGTAAATTTTAGTTTGAAAAAAAAAAAAGAGTCATTAATCACAGCTATAAGCCATTGAATTATAAAAGCAGAATAAATAAAAAGAACATAAGGATTTTTGTGTTAAAGATAAAATTAAAATTCTATACACAGGCAAAATTTACTTAAGATGAATCAACACAACACTAAAATGCATTTGAAAATTTTTCAGCCACTTCTTCGAAAATTTTTATAAAGCATTCATTTTTTTTTGAGTAAAACCAAATAATAAATGTTGATAGTTTCAATAGAAACAAATATGTTAAAAAAATCCTCCAAGAAATGCTGAAATGTGTAATTAAGCTTTTGATATTTAGAAATGCAACATTTAGTGTTTAAAAAAAAATTTTAATACACAATTATAAGCTATGTATGATTGAGCTGTTAAGAAATAATTTATTAATTATTGAAAAAACTATTAAATTTTTCAATTGTTTTTAAATAAATTATAAATAGATGTATAAAGTAGTAGATGTTTTCATTCATTCTTTAATATGATAAAAATATATGATTTTACCCAATTTAGTCATCATTATCAATCAACTAATATTATCATAATTATTAAATCCTGAAATGACTGGTAACATCTACTGTAATTATAAATTTAATGGTATTTATGAGAATAAAAAAAAAAACTTTCATCTTAGAGCTCATTTGGATGATTGCAAATGAAAAATTCATTGTCATTAATCCAACTCACAAGATAAGAAACTGCACAAAAATTGGGGAAATATGTGAATGCAATAGAAAAATATTTTTACAGAGAGCAGAACATAAATTCATTCTGAAAAAGTAGAAAACTTTATTATCACCAATAAACAGTTCAGTAAATTCATTTTTGAAAAAAATAATAAATTCTACTGCTCTACAGGTAACAAAATAAGCCATGTTCTTCTAAATACTTCTGTGTTCAGTTTATTGTGAAAATGGAGAAAATAAAGATTTTCCAACCTCATAATGTTAGAAAATTTTCCAAAATAATATACTTTATTCCTTTTAAAATCTTTTTCTATTTTCTACATGGAAAATTTTTTTTGGTAGTAAATTTTATTTTCAATAAAAACTTATAAGGTATAAATAATATTAAACTTATGAGAATTTAATAAAAGATTTTAATATTTTTAATAATAGAATTAATAATTTAATAATAGAATAATATTTTTCTTATACAAAATAATTCCAACAGAATAAAATTTTTGAAATAAATCCACTATTTGAAGGATTTTTTTTTTCTTTAAATATTTTGTCAACCTTCAAATTTTAGACTTCACAAAACATTTATGAACAAAAAATTTTGGCCAATGTTTTATATTTCTGTCAATGAATTTAAAACCTTTGTACAAGTTCTATAACATATTGGAACTTTCCATTTACAACATCAAATACTTCAAGTAATAACTGGAAGTAACCCAAATAAATTTCATGAGAATTTTAAATGAAAAGGACAGTTTAAAGAAACAAAACAATTATTAATAAATAAACATACATTATCTCCTCGATTTGGCACAACTGGCTCCAAGTGCTCTCCTAAAATATTAACCACTCGATCTTCTTTAGGCAAAAATACTGAACACATTCCACCCTATAATAAATAATAATAATAATAATTAAAAGTACAGAGTCTATGCTTTTAAATATTCAATAAATATAAAAAGAGGATTTTTTAAAACTACAAAACACCTTTAAATAGCATAAATTTCTTCATTACAAGAACATTGACAAAAAAAAGAAAAAAAAAAACATTTGATATATACATATATTTCTACTATTTAAATTCACAGAAGAAGTTTAATAAATGAGCAAATAACAGAATTTTAATATTTTCTAATGAAATAGAAGTTTAAATTATTGTTTTATATCACAACGTAATTTACGTACAGAAATTCCTCTAATAATTCCTGTTTGTCCGCTCAATCCATCATCGCCATGGGAATCTTTTATTGTAACCTCAATATCTGTTGTCTGCCATTCCACATTACTCATGTCTAAACCTTAAGAGAGGAAAAAATATATTTATATCATAAAAATATCTTCAATTAAGAAATAAACTGCATTTAAAAAATCCTATCTGTTCAAAAGTAGAAAGACACATTTGGCATCTATATAAAATAAGGTCTTAATTATAGCATTATAATGTACAAACATTATTTTTAAAAGATTATTATTAAAAGTTCATCAAATTTAAAGAAAAAATAAAGAATATAAATATAAAAAAGTTTAAATAATCAGGCTTTAAAAAATTAAGGAACTAAAATAAAAAGATTGTAGTCATATTGATATAAATATTCTTTACATTGTTAACAGAAAAAACAACTATTAACATAGTATAGCAGTAAATACAAAACATTGCAATTTTCAGCATTTCTCAAGTACATGCTAGCAAACTGCTTCAAAAGGTGAAAGAGAACAGTGTCTTTAACTTTAATATTTTATTCATAAGGGCGTGATATATATGATAAATTGTTTGCTAACAGTAACTATTTATCATTTAATTTAATCACCAATTTTACTCTTTCCTGGTACTTTAATTTAAACACAATGTAGAAATATAACAAAATTCCATTAAGACTTTTCATTTTATGAATTCAGGTTTGCTCAATCTTGGGGACTTCAATTTGTAAGTGGATTTTACATGGTTTATAGCAATGCATAAACACCATTGTGACCTTTCTCACACCATAAAAATGCAGATTTAGTCTCCTTCAGTTTTACTTTGAAAGAGTCTGTTTTCTTCATTAAATATAAATATGTTGAAAACAATAACAACATTCCCAAATGTATGTTTCTTTACACTGAATATAGATTTTTGATGTTCATCTGATCCAATAAAATCAAAAACATTTTCAAAAAGTATTGTTCTTCACATTGATTATATAGATTTAAGATATTTATCTCACATCTAAAAATCTACATTGTGTTGTTTCAATGTCTTTTTTTTAATGTTATTTTATAATACTACTTAGAATATATTTAAATAAAAAAAATTAACACCATCTTTCATTTTTGTAGCTAAATATGATGCAAGCCTCAAACAAAAAGAGTTAAACTATAACAAATATAATAAAATAATGAATTGTGCCTATCATCAAAACCTAGAAATATAATAATTTAATAATAAAATTAATATATTTAATTAAAGAAGTGTTTGAGTCATAAAAGTATTACATAAAAAATTAATTGTTGCCACAAATGATAAAATTTGACTCTAAAAAAAATTTAAACACATTTTTACAGAAATTTGTCATATTAATTTAACTTTACAAATAACTAAGAAAACATTTCAAAAACCATTTCATTTCATCTAATGAAACTTAAAGAATAATAACAATTTATCAAACCTGCACTTAACAGATCTATTATCACTTTTCTAAGAGCAAAAACTTCTTAAATTTGTATTCTTTCATAAATAAATTTTAATGATTCCAATTTCAGCAGCAAAATTTGCCACAAAATCAAAAATATTCAACAAATAAAAAACAAAATATCAGAGATGAATATGAAAAAACATTACAAAATACAAAAATTCACTTCATATAAATGAAAATTTTAAATCAAATTGATATTAAGAATTTTGAAAAACTTTTACAAGCATATTAAATACAATCTAGCTAACATTTATAATCCATAATCTTAGCCTAACTATTTTTTAAAAAAAATCAATGATTAAAAAAAAACATTTTGAGAAAAAGAAACTGTTCTTTTCTGATGAAATACCAAAATTGTGTATAACTTTTTTGTATGAAACAAAATATGTACCTCCAGGAGTTGGTGGGGCTCCTGGTGTCATTGGACTGTACCCATAACCACTTGGAGAAGGTGTCCCAACATAAGCTGAAGGACTAGGTGTGGCAGCATAAGCAGATGGACTGGGTGTACCACCTTATCAAAAAAGTTGCAATATAAGAACCAAAAGAAACAAAGAAAATGAAACATTCAATAAATAAAACAAATGTGTCATTAATTGAAGGATGATTAGATATAAATATATATATAATGATAGATTTTATTTTTATTTGAATATTTTGCCTTATTATTTTCTAATGCTAAATCCTTAAAGTAGAATATCTGCTAAAAATTTTTTTAGGGAAATGCTTTACTATCCCATTTTGCAACAGATGTTCAAAGTTTCTATTCATCTAATTAAATCATGCACTTTGACACAAATATACATTTAAACTATTATCAAACCATCTGATTTAAAGATCCAAAAAATGCTTTTTCCCAAAACTTTGGATTACTAAGAAATTTTTAATAAATTCTTAAGAATTATGATTTAAGACAATGTGTTAATTATTCATTGTATTTCACCTTTCCCTGGGATCTTTTTTTTTTTTTTTCTCTCTCATTCGACAAACAGTTTGAAATTATTATTTTTATTTCTAATATTAAAAAACTTACATCATAACTATTTTAAAACTATAAAATAAAAAAGCTGGTAGTTCATGTATTATATTAGTCGAATAATTTTCTAAGGATCTTTGGATAAAAAGGATAAAATTTATTCAGACATGATTACTGAAAGAATATAATTTGTTGCAAATTTTATTTAAAGCTTTAAAAAATAATGATAATAAACTCAAAATTTTTTTCTAAAAATATTTCAGAATAACTATATCTTTCAGTTTGCCTTTTCAAAAAAACTGAATTTCAAATACATTCATATATCCTAGTAAATGATTAGATATATATTTAAGCATGAAAATTTAAAATGTCTTTATGAGAAAACTAATAATTAATAACAATAATAATGACTTTTGTGTATTTATACATAAATAATGACCACTATCTAAATACATTGAAGAAAATAGATTGTTTAAAGTTATTGAGTACTTTAATGCATTATGGCAATTAATGCAGAAAATAGATTTATGTTAAAATATCCATATTTTATATGAATTTATTCACTCATAAAAGATTTTTCTATTAACTATATTCCTCAAAATATATAGCACTACCCATTTACCTTTATTTATAACAAAATATAATCATAAATAATTTAAATACAAAATAATTAACAACCTGGATAAGCTGATGGAGATGGTGTCTGTTGATATGGTGAATATGTATGATCTGAATTATACAATGCATTCCCAGGTGTTTGTGGAGTGTATGGACCTTGTGAATTGTCAGGATAACCAGGAGTTGCAGGGTTATACGCTGGCGATGGTGAAGGTTCATCATATGGATAATCATCGAAATCATTACTGCCCCTACACAGCAAATATAAATGTTATTAAATAGAAAAAAGTTATTTATAAAAACAGCTAATATAGCATTGCTTTTTTAAATTATCAATAATCAACAAATTAATCTTTGACAGGTTTTGACTCAATATAAATTTCTGTGAAATTTTTAAAATTCGGAAATTAAAATTCTTATACAATTTTTATTAATACACAAAATTATCAGAAATTTATAGATTTCAAATTTCCCAATGGATTCTTAAGCAAAATAAAACAACTAATTCCTAAAATGAAGAGTGTCATTTAACTAAATAGTAGAGAAAATTAAACCATTAAAGAATTATGGAATTAAGTTTTAAGAAGTTATTTCAGGCTATCAAATTTATACAGCTTCTCAAAAATTCAAAAAAAAAAAAATTGTGTGTAAAAAAAAAACTTTAAAAATTCCAGATGCAAACACAAATAACTTAAACTATTAACTGTAATGTCCAATTTTTGAATAATAAAATATGCAATAATATATCAAAAATAATGTTAACTCTATAATCTGCTTTAAATATGCATGAAATTTCTATGAAATTTTAGATTGCTTTTTTACCGAGCAGGGGTGTTAGCATTAGTTGGATCCCATGCACCACCATGGCTAGGTGTACGATTTCCTTCATGCAATGGTGTTTGACTTCCATAATGGGGTGTGCGACTGCCAGCTAAAAAGAGGAAGAATCAGAGCAATAATTATATAATATATAAATAGATTGAAATTATGAATATAATTAAATATTATACTTTTTTAGAGAATAATTATGTAAGATTTTAATTTTAATATCATTAAAGAATAATATAATAAAGACTAATCAGACCAATTTCACTAACTTCATATTTACTAATTAGCCTTCACCTTCAATGAACTCACAACCAAAAATAAATACTTACTATCATACTGAGGAGTGTGTGATCCATACATGGGTGTTCTTGAACCAGCAGCATACATTGGAGTTTGACTGCCATAAATTGGAGTACGACTGTAACTTGAAAGATTTCCTCTGTTGGGACCACTGTGGAAATAAGAACATAGAAAGTATGTAAGTATAAGTATTTAAGACTAATAAATCATTAAAAAAATTATTGATCAGGTTTAACAAATGAATGAAAAACAAATTATTTACCTAACAACAGCCAATCTTGATCTGTCCACGGATATAGTCTGACACTTAGAATGAAGTTCTACACGAGCAGTAGCTTCAGTAGCATCTTTCACAATTCCAATATGACCTATAAAAGAGCAGGAAATATTTTATAGATGTAAAATCTTTATAACTACCCGTGTAAGGATACACATAAAGAAAAAAAAATTCAAACGCTAATTTTAAAAATTTTAATAATTTTCTCAGTTCATTAATAATAATAGCTGCTCAGAACAATATATATTAAATTTTTAATCAAATACATTCACAAAGACCACTTCTAAATTCATCAAGAAGTTATCTTTTAACTAAAACATTTAAATTATTCAAAAAGTAATAAACAATTTGCATATATTTTAACAGTTGGCTATAAAAAAATTTCAAAAACTTAGGTCTCAACTTTCAAAAGTATCCATAAAGAACAATGGAATTATAAAAACTTATTTGATTTTTAAAAAATTTAAAATATTTGTAACTAAAAATTAATTAGAAAACCTAAAAATATATCATTGAAATTTAATAAATATCTTTTATTTTCCAAGCTCTTTTTATATTTATACTGATGGTTTCATTTTTCACATTTATCACCCAATTCCTCATAGTAATAAAAAAAATATAAAAAATCTGACAAAGCTTAATTTTTGAACTTTTTCACTACATAAAAAACTTTTAATACGAAAAATCTTGTTAAGTACTGGTTTATTTGAAAATAGCATATAAAAATTTAAAAAAAGCATATAATAGCATATAAAAATTAGGTTTTATTCAAAAGTCTCACTATCTCCTTAACAACAAAAAAAAAAATGTCATTAGTTTATTTTATTTTTTTGCTACCAACCTTTATAAGGTCCATGAGTAATCTTAATAGTTTGCCCAATGAGCTCACTGTCTCTCCGACCTCTTCCACGGCCAAAACCACCACCTCCTCCTCCACCACCGCCACCAGCGATAAAACCACCAGCTGGTTTGTTGCTTCCAGCAGATGGGTGCATTGGGCTGTTAATGCGAGGAGAAGCAGCATGGAATGGAGAGCGCATGTTGATCTCAGATAGTGGCTAAAAAAGTTAAAACAAATTTTACATAAATTCAGAAAAAAAAATTTATTTTCACAATCTACTTCTCCAGATAAATATTCTGCATATAAGATATATTTTAATATTTTTTTAACAAAACTATCACATAAATCCACATTAAATATGTTACGCTTCAATACGCTGTCTTATAACAGATTGGATTTAATATTAGCTGCAGTTTTCGGAAGACTAAAAAAAGATTAATGTACACTATTATTGCTTACAACTCAAATTAATCTTTATTTTCTAAATAAATAAATTTAACTGGTATAAATGCTGGTGATATTCTATAATGAAATAATGAGTTTTGAATTTCAAAATCAAATGAAAAATAAATCGCACAGTTACTTACTCTGCCTTTATTACTTCCAGCCCCAGCCAATATCAAATGACGTGTTTTACAAACAAAGATACCACCATTTTCAGTCATCATACGAGAGTGCAAAAATGCAAAACTACGATAAAGATGCTTGATTTCACCTTGCCTTCCCTACAATATAGAAAATATAAGAATTTATACAATTTAATTTTTGTTTTAATTTCTAACAAGAATTTTTTTATTACTAAAAAAAAATCCCATGGAAACTTAGGTGAGAAAGAATTAAAACAGCTCAAAAGATAATATTTAATCTTTAAAAAGAATAAAAACATTATGCTAAATTTTAAGCACTTTTTCAATTCAAAGAAAGTTATACACGTTGCTTAAAAGATGAAAAATCAGTGTTGCATTTTATCTGCCCTAAATCCTTGATATCTTTACCATTTAAATTAATAATAATTAAAGCTTCTTGTATTAAAAAATTACATATTACAGAATAATTTACATAAATATTCTGTACACATTCAACTGGATCTCTTCCTAACTCAATGCATATGAGCTGCTCGTAAATTCAGCACCGCTAATCCCAACATGCAACATACTAATCAAAGTATGATAATTTATATACAAATATTAAATATCCTTTTCTTCCATCAATACAAGAAAAAAATAGTCATTTCTTTAGAAGCATTTTTCCAGATAATGATCTTGCCTGCCTTTTTTTAAAAAAATAAAAATGCATAAAAAAAACAAGAAAACTAAAATTCAATATTATCACAGATTCATTTTTTAGGAGGAAACCTAAACAATGTATTTTAATATAAACTGAAAAATTTATACAAAAAATTAATGAAAATTTGTATCCATTGAAATCAAATTCATCAAAAACATATGTAATTAAACATTCAGAAGACAAAATTTTTAGATAATTAAAAGAATTGCCTGCCATAGAACATCGCAGTTTTAAACAAAAGTTTTGAATTAGTTAATAAAACTTACTGAATGAGGCCCATCAATAACTTTTACCACATCACGAACTTGAATCTGGTTTGATTCAGAATCTAAAGAAACTGCTCGCCTAGTATCTTTCCTCTTTGAAACACTTTGGTGCTTTACTTTAATAACCTTAAAATATGAAAAAACATCAATAAATATTAATTTCACCAAAAAATAAAATTGATACTTAAAAGTATTTCTTTACAAAAAGATACAATTTCTAACTTACATTTCCATGCATATTAAGGATGTGGAAATATTCTTTCTCAAGTCGCACAATAACACCAACAGTTTGGGCACTACAATAAGGGAGTAGTTATTAGTTCAAGAATTAAAAATTAAAAATCAAAATACTGTTATAAACAAATATGAAGTTTAAAAATTTCTTACTAAATGGAATTTTGAGTACTATCTGAATCTATCATATTAAAAGAATAAATGAGAAAAATAAATCCTTAATATATTAATGCTCTAATTTGTAATTGTCATATAATAGTTAATTCCTTCACATTCTTGTTATCATTATTGATATTAATTAAGATAATTTAAATTGAAAATTGACTTTGAAAATGAAATCTTTTAAAATAGTATTTAGCTATTAAAAGTGCTATTATTTGATAGTAATGGTAAAGCAATTTATTAACGGTTTCAAGTCTGCAAAATTTTAGTAACTATTGCAAAAATAATATAAAAACAATTTAAAGAATTAAACAAAACAGAAACTTAATATTTTTAATTAGCTCACAAAAAATATTTTAAGTAGTTACATGTTTTAACTTACTTGTCCCCTCCCCCCCCCTTTTTAATCATATTTAATCCTTCACACCTTGCAGTTTTAGCTAGATTTAAACTTTTCAATTTGCATAAATTCACACTTTAAAAAAAGACAAATTAAAAAAACATAAAACAATCTTATTTAAATAAAGATTGAAGAATGAATTATGCATACTCTAATAGAACCAAATCTCCCCACTGAAACTGGCCCATCGAATCAACACCAGTAGCCATATCAGTGCACAGCTGCAAATCTTGAGGAAGAACCTTAAGCTGAAATTGAAATATATAAATTCTACATCTATTGAAAATCCAAAAACTCACACAATTAATGATAAGATTGTACAAATCTAAGTAGAATAAATTAGTTAATTATTAAGTTTCACAACAAAAAATAAAATTATAACTAAACGTACTTAATATTCTTCTAAAAAGTTTATTCTTACACACAAAAAAAAGAATGCAATTTAATTACAACTTCCTCCAAGAAAAATATGGTAAGTAATATGTT
The DNA here is from genome assembly GCA_026543055.1 of Argiope trifasciata. Taxonomy (NCBI): domain Eukaryota; kingdom Metazoa; phylum Arthropoda; class Arachnida; order Araneae; family Araneidae; genus Argiope; species Argiope trifasciata. Next base: position 169,493 of record JAPMOQ010025202.1, on the reverse strand, counting down.
TTTCGTAGTAAACATTAGAAATAATAATAATAGTACAAACCTCATGCATAGTAAGATCCGAAAACACCAAAACCACATTGTCTTCAACTCTCACAATTAATCCAGTATCTCCCTCGTATGTACCAGCAATAACTTTTACATGGTCACCAATTTCAAAGTATTTTTTCAATTCATGAGCTGGAAATTCTAAAGGATCCTGCAAATAATATAAAAATGACTCTGCGTGTCATAAAATTTTCAAATTTAATAATTTTACAGACATAATAAAAAAAATTAACACTTAATTTATTTTAAAGCTTAGACTATTCAAAATTACCAGTAATTTTGGAAAAATAAACTCTTCTAATGCATAATTTTTAAAATATCTTTGTTAGAAATATAACATTACATTATTCAAGTTGTATTAACATCTAAATATGTTAGATTTTAAAAAATAAGAATTTTGATAAAATATAAACAGTTATACAAATTTCCTGTTCTATTACAAACTACAACTTTCAATAAGCAAAGAATGTTTAAATCACACTCAGTGCACATTTTAATCAGTTAATTGTTTTTAACAAGTATACTCATCACAGGAAAATTACATTTTGTAATACAATGAGTTTATTCAATGACAATTATTATATTCACATAATTTTTCATTATTACATCTTTAATTAATAATTATATTTATATAATATATGCCTGTTTATGACAATTTAGTAATGCATTTTCTGAAGAGGTTGAAATAGTTAACTGGTTAAAACAAGCCTTCTCATCATTCTAAAAGTTTAAAATGGTTCTTATAAATGAAAAAAAAAAGGTTTTAAAAAAATAATCTATTTTTGTTGGTAAAATGGCTTAACTATGAGAAAAAAATATTTTCCTTTAAGAGGTCGCAATTTATTTTAGCAATGGTAATGTTTCCTGTTTAGAAATATAAAACGACACCAAAACAACATTAAAGCTCACAATTACCTTCAAATCTGCATGATCAGGTAACATAGTGACTTTGTTTCCATCCACAGCAATAACTCGCCCTCGGAGATGAATCAACTCACCTTCGCATACTTCCACATTATCACCAGGAGAGAAGCTATGACTAGCATCATCTTGCCCACTTTCACTGACTGTATTTTCATTGAGTTAAAGAAATGCATCTGATTTAATTTATACAAAATTATATTTGAATTTTTAAATGAAAATTCAAAAAATATATTTTAATATAAAAATTGCAATAGATTTCAGTAATATTTCATATAATTTAATATAAATGAAATAAACTATCAAAAGCAATCTTTCCATCATTAGCTGAACTCCTTCACCAACAATATACAAATTAAAATGATCGAGATATTATAACTGCAAATCTTTACATACATTGTATATTTTATTCTAAGAAAAACTTCTTTCAAAATTAAATTTCACTAAAAAAGATATGACAAGATTTTAATGCAATAACAACAAAAAGAGGAACAATCCTAAACACATTTTTTAGAGGGACAAAGGGATTGAAACAAAAAAGTTAAAACATCAAGCACAATTGCAATTTTAATCACATTACAGTCATTCTTTAATGGATATTTCAAAAAAATACTTCTAATATCCATTGTAGTTAAATTTCTTTTATTGCTTAATGAATTTCATATTGTTAACGATTTGTGTTTCATTCTACAATTTCTTTTAGTATTAAAAAATTACATTTCATTAATCAATATGGCACAAAAAGACTTTTTTTCAAATTAAATATTTATTTGTAATAATTTCCTCCCTTTCGTAAGTCAATACTATAATAATTTTTTCATACTTATTATGAAACTATGTAATTCTTTCTTCAAAAACATCAGAAGATAGCACCTCATAAATGGTATTTATGAGATGCCCAAAGTTTAGTTAAAAGTAATCAGTTAATTAAAAATTTATTTATAAAAATACTGTATTGTCTCCAAAAGCACATAAATTAATTCAAGAACTTAAGTAAAACAGAAAGTGAGTAAAAAGATGTATCATCTTAATAAGTATAATCACATAACAGTCATTCTTTAGTGGATGTTTTAAGATATCATCTTATCAAGTATAAAAGAAGTTAAATAAGGGTATAATTAATTACCTTGAGATTAACTTATTCTTCACAATCTATAAATAAATGAACTTACAAAAAAAAGTATTCTAGTTTGTTCTTATTTTATTAGCTTTTAAAAATTTATTTATTAGCTTTTTATTTTTTTTAAATTGTAACTAATCTTTTGTAAGATATCAGAAATTATGTATATTTTCAGATAGTTATAATACATATTTTTAAAACATTATACAATCAGATATTTCCAAAAATTATATGCATTTTACTATCTCAATATGAATAATAATTTATAAAAAAAGATACATTCAAGTGTCATTTTTGAAGTATCACTTTCTTCTGCAAATTTTTCAAGTTCAGAAAGAGTAGGCTTCACACCATCAATGATCTGAAACAGGATACAAATTATGCAAAAACTTTCAAAACTAAACATGTGCCAAAAAACAAATATAAAGTTAATGGATTTTTAAAATGTATTTACCAAAGCTGATTTGGCAAAACTTTTGTAAAGGAAACCTTTGCGACTGTAGTGATTACCCTCAAATACTAGTAAATCTCCATTAGTTGTTATTTCTCCACCAAGAGCTCTAAAATATAAAAATAATTCAGTTTTATACCATATGTAATAATGTTGATCTAATATTCCTCACTGTAGTAAAATATTATTTCTCTGCAATACAAGAATATAATAATACAAAGTAAAGAATTGGAGCATAGTTAAACTCTATTATCTTACCTAATTGCATCAACATCAAATAATTTTGCTGGAGGTTTCTTTCCTTTTTTACGCTTTTCTGGCTCCTAGTTTAAAATCAAACATATAAGCATCTATGAGATATGAATTTCAATAAAATCCTCCTCTCAAATTACAAATTATCACATTTTTCACAAAAATAATGTACAAATAAATTTTAAAAATTAAATTTGCTTTTTAAGTAAAAGAAATCTGAAAATTAACGAAACAAATATCCTTACATTTGTTCGCAATGCTCCTCGCTTTTTAGTATAATCAATCCTGGGAATTAACTTCAGCTGTACAGTATTATTAGACACATTTATGTAATCAACCTAAAGAAAATAAAATTTGTTTTATATGCAACTTCAAAATGAATACACTAAAAGTATATGCAATAAAAGCAAGATAACTAACACAAAAAATTATTGAGACTTACTTGAGCTAAATCATCCTTATATATGCCACGTTTCAATCTCACCCACTGCTTTGGTTTCAACTGAGCCTTTTCTTTAGTCACTCTTAAAACATCTGTCATTTCTTTAATGGCAACCATCTATTAAAATTGCACAAATAAAAAAATTTAAATGTTGAATATCAAAAACCTTTTCTTATTAAAATACTACAAAATTTGAAATAATATTTTCATTAAAATTTTTTTGTAAATATAAGGAAATTGTTTACATATTTATGCCACTGACATATCCAAAGCTTCTTACGAAAGATATCAATTTTATATACAAAAAAATGTAATCTAATAATTTTTTGAGTTCTGGAATTTTTTTTTCCATTTTTTTAAGCAATTATGATATTTGAAAACTATATGTTGATGCCAACAAACTACAGATACATATACAAAAATATGTCTATAGATAAGCTTTTTTCATAAGAAAGCACTTTAATTTTTTTTTTTAATTTAGAGTGCATGTTTTCAAAAAATGAATCTCTCTTAATAAAAGCTTTTTGAAATATTAGAAACAAAACAAAATATGTAAAAGATTTACCGTTTGCTGGTATTGTCCCATTCGCAAACTTCCAACTCCTTCTATAGCTTGTTTCACATGAGTTTGTTTGTAGGCTTCAATGTATATATAACCTTTAACACCTTCAGGAGCTACTACACTTTTGATTTGCAGCGGCTATACAAGAAAAATTAAATACAAAATTATTCAGATAAAATTATTATAAACTAAAATTCAATATTACAATTAAGTTATAATTTTAAAAATAAATTATATTTCAATCAGAATTCTATTTAATAACTGCTTCCCGAAAACTTCAATTAGAAATATTCCTTTACAGCTAAAAGCCTTATTTTATTATAATTAGAAGCATTTCTTCTCTGATTATTTCAAATAAAAACATTCTTTGACAAAAATCATATAAAGCTGTATTTTATGAAGAAAAAAAAAGATGTAAAAAACTAAGAGAAATGCACAACTTAATATTTAAAAAAAAATTAAATATTCAAATAAATTCAAGAATTTCTTCAATGATTACATCAAAAATATTTATAAACATGTTTTATAATGTAAAAATAAATAAAGAAGTAACTTAATTTCAAAGAATCGAATTCATTACAATTCAATTAAATTAAATCGGTAGCAATCAACATGCATTACTGAGTATTGCAATTTAATGGTATGAAACTCAAAATATTTGGGCAAATTCTCCATAAGTGGCTCTTAAATTTGAAATATGAGTAACTCATCTGCTAACAGAAGAATTGCATTTTGCTTCATAATTTAAACTTTGTAGCTTTGTCTTTTGGAGTTAATTCTGAAAAGGACAATTAATTCAAATAGCTTTCATTTGCTTTAATACACTTTTAAGATTTATAACATAGGCGTATATGCCACTAATGAAAATCTGATATTTCATAAAATATCAGTTAAAAGAAAATTGAGCTTTTAGAGAAGAGATTAAAAAATATTTATATAAAAACCAAGAATCTTAATTTTATAGTGTTAAAGACTAATTCATTCATTTTTTTTTTTAAATGGTATAAAAGGAAGGTCTCATTTAAAAGCAATTTTTTTTCAACAAATAATTTATATTCAAATTCAAAAAATAATTTTATGCATGTTTTTCAATTACCTCATTTGTGTATTGGTAAGTAATGAATTTTCTCATCAACAACAGCACTGTGGCTTTTTCATCTCCAATACGGCATTTAACCATCCAGAGATTTGGATCTCTATAAATGTTCAATTAAAATTAACTAAAAAAAATTTTAATCAAAAATCAAAATAGAGAAAATTTAAATTCACAGTAAACAGATGTTAAATAGTCACTATAATAATATAATCTATATCATAAAATAATATACTTAATAAAAGAAAAAAATAACATTTAAATAATTAATAAATATTTACAACTAGAGGTCTTTGGCGACCAGCTGGTTCGCCAAGAGTAATGGGGTCTAAAATTTTCAATTAAATACTTATGTGCCTTGCTCTCTTTATGATTTCTCTGCCAGATATACTTAAACTTCGAAAGTCACGTAACACTGATTTACTAAATTAATGATATAGATGCTGCAAACGATCATAGAAACCTTTGTCTTGTATTTCTTTTTTATGAAACATAACATTTAATATTTATTTAATTTCATCCAATCACGTGGTGAATGTTACATTTTTTTTTCGATTTAATTTGTAGTCATAACTAATTTATTTTTTTTATTTGAACTTCTATCAGTATGATTTCAACAGAGCTAATAAAAGCTATTTTTTCCCTTTGCTCGTTCATTATTTATTTTAGAAAATGTCACATATTATATTTCTCTTATTTTATCCAGTCACGTGCTAAAAGTTGCATTTCTTTAGATTTAATTTGCAATGATATTTGATCTTTTTAGTTTGAACTTCCATTAATAGGATGGCAACACGCTGATAAAACCTAATTTTTCCACCTTGATGTGCTTGTGCAGATTAAATTTTATTGTTTTGTCCAAAATATATTGTTGAAAAACACGGTTAAAATATTTCTTTAAAAATTCGTTAAAAATAGAAGTTTAAGTTATACATTAAAACACTGATACCATTAGAAAGCCAATTTTTTAATCTTTAAATTGATACAAAAATCATGTTTGTGCAACAATATTTTCGGAAGTTATAGCGGAAAATCGTCGAAATTTCGTTTAAATTTTAATTAATTCAAATTCTAATTAAAAATTCGAAAAAAGGGTTCCGAGGTGCACATTCCCGCCCTCAGAGGTATACATGTACCAAATTTGGTAGCTGTAGGTCCAACGGTCTGTAGAGCACCAACACACACACACACATTGAGCTTTATTATAAGTATAGATAATGATTTTACTACTGTTAATGGCAGAAAAGAATCTTTTTATAGATAGATTTTAATCAGACAAAATTGTTTAATCAATAGTTACACATTACTTAAAGAATTCTTTTATTTATTTTTTATTCTTAAAAATATTAGTTATAATAAAGAATTTTGTTTACTTACTTTACACTGGGTAGTAAAGTTTGCTGGGCAATTTCATCAGGTAATTCATGATCACCACCATCACCATAACCTTTTTCTGCTGCAGATGATTCAGCATACTTTTTTCGATAATAATCTTCAATTTCATCTTCTTTTTGGGATCTATCCAAGAAAATTAAAATTTTAAAAGTTTAATACCACAATAGTAATGGTATTATAATTAAGAAGATATTGAAATAAAACATAGCTAAGGAAATTTTACTTAAAATGTTTTTATTTCTTAAATATAAGTCTGTAAATAGCTTTTATAAAAGGAAGTTAAATAAATTTAATTTAATTAATTCAAAATGCATGATATAATTTAAAATGCTTTGTTAATTATATGAATGTTAACTTTAACTGAAATTGTATGAAAAAGTTATTAACTTATATTTGTTCTTATGAAATTTGCAATCAGTAATATAAATTGTTAAAACTTACGTCCACATCATTTGAAGACGACGATGACTGTCTATATCTCGGGAAGTATTTTCTTCTGTGGGACGAGTGCGGTCTATTATATCTTCTGCACCCTCTTCCCATTCTTCTTCTTCTTCTACTTCATCATCTACCTCAGCTTCATCCAAGATGAAATCTCCATATCTAGGTTTCTTCTTCTTCCTTTTTCTCTTATCATCATCGTCATCATCATCCTCTTCATCATCTTCTTCATCTTCATCCTGAAATTTTAAATATTAAATTCCAATGAAATAAAATTTATTTTATCAATCTCCACATTTTTTACAATTAAAGAATGCTCGTATCAAGCAAAATTTATGTTAAAATTCTTTTGAAACTCATCATTCCACCAATTCAAATCAACTACATAACTTAAATGAGTTTATAGAAGTTGCATGGTATAAATTACTGCATCAAACTTTTAAGAGAGTGACAAAGATGAAGTAACATTTCTTTAGAGATAGTAAATTTACCTCCCATCGCCATATTCAATAAAATAAAGAAAAAATTCTAAAGTAAAATCAATATGTTCCTTCCTATAAAAGACAAATATTGAAACCTCCCAATATTTAAAATTTTGCTCATTGCAAAAAAAAAAAAACCTTCAGATGCTCTGCATCTTAATATTTGCAGTTACAATTTGAAGAATTAAAGCATCAAACAAAATATCATCTATTTATTATGATAACACTACATTTGAAAAATAAAAAGGGAGGATGGTCTACTAAAATCAATACTTAATTTAGATAACAAAGTGTATTTTTTTTTTATCAAAATTAAAAACTAAAGGCAAATAAAAATGTAGCAAAAATTCTACAGTTACCACCTAAAGCCAATTATAAATTGGCTTTAGGGAGTAATTATAGAATAGCCATTTCTATTAATATATTATTAAAAAAATAAATCAAAAGTTTTTTCATTCCCTTCGTGGATATTTCAAAGAAATAAACTTGAAAAATGAGAAAAGTTTGGAATGTAATTATTATATAGTATATCGTAAAATATCTTCTCAAACTAAAATTTCATACTCAATCTTAAACTTTGTTTAATCATCAATAAATAAAAATATACTTGTTAATTATCAGAGGGAGAAAGTAAGGCATCACAAAAATACATTTTTAGAAATATCTAAACATGCATATTTAGAAAAATATATTATTAGTACATTTAAATACATCAGTCAAGCCCTATAAAATATACCATGTTCATAAGAGTGGAAAAGTCTACTTTTAATATGCATGTAAAAAAACTAAAAAAAATGTAATTAAATACAATGATTTTCTAATATAAATAATGTAATAGCAAAGCAAAAAATATGTTCTGAACTTTGGGGACAAATTTTTGTAATGAAACTCTACTTCTGGTTTCCATAATGCTTTGTTTCCATTGATGTTACTGTTGGGTTACTGCCAATATTGGTGTAAAAAAAAATCAGGGGGCACCCAATTGTAAACTTCAGCTAATAAGCTGCTTTTATTAATAAAATGGAATTAAATGTTTAAATGTGAGAAACTGTTCATAAGAAAAGGAAAAAGTTGTTAAGATTTATAAGCTACACTATTCTAATTCTAAATTATGTTATATGATGAATGAATGTATCAAAAATATGCACAAGGCATAACAATTTGCAAAAATATTACCTCCTCTTCTTCTTCATCAAGATCTTCTCCTTCAGGCTCATCTTCATCTTGAGGCTCTTCAGCTGCAGCCTCTGCTTCTGTCACTTCTTCAGCTTCATCATCATTATTTCCGCTTCCTGCATCACTATCAGCATCAGATCCAGCATCACTTTTTGCATCATCTTGTTCAACCTACACAAAATTCATATCCAAAAAAAATTTGGTTAGATAGATTTTTTCAGACAGAAAACAGGTATTTTAAATAATAGAAATAAATTATATAATAATGATCTAATGAGAATTATGATAATTTTTTTTATGTAGCAACCTTCTGTTTTAGAAAAATTTATATTTGCTTTCATTTTGAAAGAATATCAACTTAGTCTAACATACAAGTGTATTTTTAAAGTTTACAACAATTAAAATTTATAATATTAAAAATATATATATAATTTTTCCTTTGTAGGATTATACGCAAAGTATACTGAAATAAGAAACCTTAAAAGAAAACAGTTAATAGCACACCTCGCTTTCTTCACTAGCATTTGCAGAGTAATTGCTATCGTCACTGTCAGACATGGCTGAAATAAAGAAAGATTCATTTAAGGATATTTATACAAGAAAAAAATATCAATTAAAAAAGATTCGTGATATTTTTTAAAGTAATTAATGTCTATAACACTATGGTAGAAAAAAATTAATCCAAGCACTAAAAAAAAGTCAGCTTAAGATTTATTTAGCATACTTACAAACATGACAGGAACATATTATAACTACTTTTTTAAATTTATCTCTATTATAAGAACAAAATATAAAAATTTCAAAAAAAAATGAATGAAACTAAATACTCCAATTATCTAGCATTTAAACCTATCAGTTTTATTGTAAAATATGTATTGTAAAACTGCATAAAGTAATTAAAAACATTAATAATGGAGAAATACAAATTTTCAAATCTTCGAAAAAGTATTTTAAAAATTCAGGAAAAAGCAAATTTCAAATATGTATCTAAATATTGAATTATTTTGATGATTACTTAAATAACAAGTTCATACATTTTTAAATACATAAGTGAAAAGATGCACAGCATTATTATATAGCTTAGACTAAGTTAAGGAAAAGGCAATGGTTATATTATGTTGCTACAAAATTGTGTAAAATGTGGGATATTTTATAAAATTTGGGATATATAGATTGTAAAATAAAATAAGAATCCTTAAAGTTCAATTACAATAAGAAATATGGTGATTTCTTATCTCAAATTAAAAGAATATTAAGATGTGTCAGTTTTTTCTGATAGTTCTGATATTATTCTAGCAGTGGTTTATCCTCTGTATAAAGACCAATAAAGCTGATTCAAGTACATGTTAAGCTTTTAAAAAATGCCCACTATGATGAAATTTTCAAATCATTTATGATACTTCTAAATCTGAACATTTGAGCTATTAAAAATATTACATAACAATTTGTCATAAACAGTCAATGTTCATAAAAAAGCCTGAGTCAATTTAGAGCAAAGATAAATCACAGATCAATAAACAATCACTAACAAAGATAATTTAATGCATATTTTTAGCAAATTAATTAAATTAAAGATATTAACAAAAAGACTAATAGATTATAAATACCTATGAAAAAACAGTTACGAACCATAAACATTAACTTAAGATGATGTTTATAACATTTCAAACATTCAAAACAACGATATATTCAAACATTTAATTCAGGATTTCCTTTTTTCTTTTCTTTTTTTTTACAAATACAATAAAACTAAAAGAAAATTTGTTTAAAATTCTAACACAGCTAAAATAATGTTTGCAGCCATAAAAGAAAATTTATTTAATATTTCAACAAAACTCGGACAATATTTGCTTCATAAAAGAAAAGTCGTATTGCAAATCGTTTAAGTAGTTTCTTTTTAATATAAATAATTTTAACGTTTTTTTTTTTTTAAAAAAGGAAAAGTTGACTAAATATACTGATTACTTAACAAAAATTAGCTGAAGTATTCATGCAGTTTTGTTTAAGATTATGCTAAAAAGTATACTGACTTTACAAAATATCTGATAAAAGAAAAAAAATTATTAAAACTTAAAAAAAGATTGTGAAATTAAAAATTTCTATGGAGAGGATTTCAGAAAAAGATTTTAAAAAATTTAATGATTATTAAAATTTACTTGCATACTTAAAAAATAAGAAAAGATTTAGAAAATTGAAATAAAATTTATTATTGGAGGTTATATGCAAAATCTTTTATTAATAAAGAAAGAAAATGGACCAAATTCTGAAATGTATAATTTATCAATCTAAATGTATTTGATCTATATAAAAGAATTGCCCTTTTCCTTTTTAAATTTTAAGATTTTTTCTATTGAGCGAGGGCTTTTTTTCTTCCTGCAAGCTCATTTTTTAAGAAAAAAATTCAAGTTTTAAATGACATGTCTTGTAGATTTAAGTAATTATTACAATGACTAAATGCAGCTCAAGTCAGTATAAAACAAAGGAAGCAAAATATTTTAGCAGTATATGAAAACGATTAAATAGTAGAGTTCAAGTCAATTATTTGTTGAATTGTCTTTAGAGGCAATCGATAATATAGTATTTTATTTGCCTTACTATGATTTCAATTAAATTGTAACTTAAATCTACGCTCATTCGCCAATATAGAATTTTTTGGATAATTTTTCGCCATATATAATTTAATATTTTTATAGAAACCCTAAAACCAGTTTGTTACCATCTGTCATGTATTCATTAAAAATGGCGGGCATTTGGCGAGTTTTTGCAAGATTGACATGATTTTGTAGTGCTTGGCGAAAAACCGGGACAAAAAGAAAGTAACATATAATAGATTAAAAACAATAACGGAAAGAAGATTACAAGAAACATCTAATCAGTCAGAACAAAAAAATACTGTTAATTTGATAAATCTAGCTACAAATACACAAATTTTGTTTCTTTTAAAATAAAAAAATTATTTCAATTTTCAAATAGAAATTATTCAATCAAGTAAATAAAAATTTAATAAAATCGAAAGATAAACATGAGAAAGTAATCCCACTTAATAAGAAAAATTATTTCATCGATGATTATTTCGTGATCAAGGTTCTCACAGAAGAAATATTTTGTAAAATCATGCAATTATTGATGCCGATAACGAATCGTCCAATATAAGACCTATAGCAAGCATAAAGCAATATTTTTTTATCAGAAAAAATTTGATACAAAGAACAAGCTTCTTCCAAATCTGTAAAAGCTTAAAAATGGTAGATTATATTATAAAAGAAAAAATACATAAAGAACCTATTATTTTTCCCCATCATTTCGCATTTCAGAGAAATAAATTACAAGATACTTGTTAGCAAGATGACGTGTTTGATTTTCGAAAACTAAATCGATCAGTTAAATTCTTCCAATAAGCAATAGATCTAGTAAAAATATAAGCACATATACAATATGATTCTTTCCGCGCGTTTCTGCAACATTTTCGTTAAATTTTAAGCATAAAATATTATGTTTAAGCGTATTTTCATGGAATTGGTATAACACTTACCTATGGCGACGATGGTTCAGAGCTGAATGAAGGTATCCGCCATTTTGGTCGATAAGGACTGATGTCAACATTAGTCAAGATATTATTCGTAGTTTTAAATAATTTCCGATATTTTTCATAAAATCTAAAATTAAAACCTGATATTTAAAATTTTTAATTCATTTGGAAATATTTTTTAAAATATCAAGTAATGTGGCAGTTTTGAACCTTTAAAAGATTATGACGTCATAATACCATTTCACTCAGTTATTAATTATCAGTACAGTATTGACTTTAATAGAAAACTGTGGGTTTTTTCAAAGAGCTTGAGCTTTAAAATTAGTCAATCCTTTTAAAAATAGCTGATTCGGATTCATTTTCCATTCACAATTCAAGAAACTATTCTGCCGACTTAATTCCATTCAGTTTTTATAAGCTTCTATCATTATAAAATTGAAAAATGGCCTATATTCATATCCTTAAATAATTATTTTGCAGAGTAAGATTTCTGTCATCTTTCTTTAAACACTGATAATTGTAGTAGTTCAGTTTATTGCTTAGTTATATTGTTTAGATATATTTACGTCCCGTTTAGAAGCAGCACAATGGCTATTTTGGAACGGACCTCGTAATTTTGAACCGCGGTTAGATGACGAGAACGGCACTGAAGCTGGAACTCCCCCTCAACAAACTTTCACACCACACCAGTGGGAGGACGTTTGGCCCCGATGGATTCAATGAGCACCAGACCCACTTACATGGCTGTTCTTTGATGGAATCGAGCCTCTAACCTGCATCCTTCCGGTTCCGAAGCCGAAACCTTACCACCAGGCGACCGCTGCCTGATAATTGTAGTTAGAATATTTCTACACTGAGGTAAATTAATGTTTAAACAGATGATATCAGTGGCATTACGAGAGTAGGATGGTTCTCGATGCAGTTTTCACACATTCCTTCCCCCAGTCATTAACGGCTTAGCAAATATATACGTTAGGAATACATCTGTATTGTTTGCTGTCGTTGTCAATATTGATCAGTATTGATTTTTAAAAGATATACAATTGTTTTAATGTTTTACTTGTGGTGCTAAAATCAATATTTATTTCCTTCATTATCTTGAAACCTTTCATCCTACTCTAGTCAGTCCGAAATAGAAGCTTCGAAACTTCACTTTTTCCTATACCGTTCTGTAATTATTAAGATACTCATACACTAATGAAATTTTCTTATATGAAATTCCATAATGGAATCTTGCTTTTTCCAAAAGGGATCAGTATTCCTTTTGAAATTATCAATCATTTTTAACAAGCAGAATTTTTCAATATAACGAAATCAGATGATGAGGACGATATGTGCGTCAATAACTACTCTTCAAGTTTCTTTATAATCACTATTTAATCAAATGCATAGCTATTAAATGTGATCGAACACTACCAAGATTCGCAGAAAAATCCCGATAAAATACCTAAAATACATTAATAATTTTTATGTCACCTTAATTTTATTTTGAATAAATTTTACCTTATATTTGTTATCTTTGAAATTATTTTTTTAATGAAAATGTAAACAGAACAGATAAAAAAAACCCAAATCACATAATTAGTCAGACACTTATACATTTTCAAGAAGAAAAAAAGTATTTTTTATTTTTACATGATGATGATATTTTAAAAACTTTTGGTTTTATTTTTTTAATCTTATTTTATTTATTTATTTATTTTTGAAAAAAAAAAGTATGTAATATTTATTTGAAAAAAAAAAAAGGCTAATAAGGGCAAGAGAGCAACAAATGCAAATGATGGTCGAAAAGTTATCTTTCACTATAAAACGAGGTAAAAAAGTACATATTGCTTGGTTTTTTTTTTAAAAAAAATGTTAACTTTTTTCTGATTATTTAATTATATTTCGTCATTTATTCATTTTTCTTTTTTCCTCTTAAATCTCCTTTCTAATTAAAAAAATTATTCCTTTTTATTTTAAGAAGGATGATATTAAAAGCATAAGCTTATAAAATTCTTGCTTCTCTTTAAATCTCTACCTATGGTGTACAAAGAATGCCTATGAAATTAATTATTTTATTAATTTTTGTAATTAATTATGCTTTTGAAAGTATGTGCATTTTAAAACTGAATTACAAAATTTAGATATGGATCAATTTTTATTCTATTTTTTTTAGTATCATAGTTGCTAATTTTGAAATTAAATGAAAAAAAAGTAGAAAAAAATGTAGGGAAGAAATAAACTTAAAATTTTAAGACTATATAACCAAGTTTTATAAAAATTAGGAAATTATTACAATCAATTTTTCAAACGTTTTTCTGTTAAACTAACTGAATTATTCCGTTTAATTTGCTCTGGTGTATTTGGGGTCAATTATTTATCTAAATTTAGTACATCTAAAAAGAAGATATTAATTTTTGTCATGAACTAATTCCAATATTACTTTACATTTTCTTAACTGGCATTTTCTTTACCGTGAAATCATTAAGTCACAATATACGGCTTTGGTGTCTCCTCAACTCAGAAAATTTTAAAACACAGTTTAAAACTAAATGGAAAAGTTCGCGAACATTTTATTCTTGGTCGTATATACCATATTTTGATAGGGAAAATCTTGTTTACAGTGCTTATAGACTTTCATGTTTCTCAGAGAGATTTTTGCACGTGTGAATCTCAAAGCAGAGAAAACACAGGGATCTTTTTAAAAGATTATTTGCTTATGTCAGCAAATTTTATCAATCACCCACAGCATGGGATTCGATGACTAAGCATTTTTATAAAACATTTCTTGAATTAATAAAGTACATAACGTGGAATCAGATCAGGAAATAAGAGAATATTTTTAGAATGAAGTTAATATGAGTTAAATTAAGATAAAACTTTAGAAATTAATTTGCATTTAAATTAGATTTTAAAATATCATTACGCACACGCACACACACATATCCGACATTGAGTTAATTCCAATGTATTCAATACTTATGATTAAATATCATCATTTTGTTATATGTTCACAAACAAATTTTATATTGCGTTTCTTCAAAACAACTTTCTTTAGACTTTATCTTTAATTAATCTGTTTAACCATTGAAATTCGAACGTGAAAAATACAAAAATTTGAGCAGATTGGAAAACAGAACTACTTATGTGTTTCTTTTTATTCCCCACATAGTAATCGCAAATTAAGGGGATTATTGGGTGGGGAATAAATAAAGATATTGATATTTATAATTTATTTTAAAAATATCAAAAATTTAAAAACATTTTGTCATTGATGCTTATAAATATTTTTTTTTACGTCTAAGGAAACAGTTAATCGTAAAACAAAAACAAAAAAAAAATTAAGTATTCATTTTGATTTAACAAATTAACTATCACATGGAAGGAAAAATAGTATAAAGTAGCGATGTTTCAATGCAAATTACATATGCATCGTGAGGTCTTGTTTTCAAAAATATTAAAAATAAAATCCAATTTGCATAGTATTACTAAATATTATTTTACAGGAAACATAATATTATTCGTATAATTCCTGTTTGTTCACTCTATCTATCATAGCCAAATGACTTTTAATTGTAACTTCAGTATACAGTGGCTCAAAAAATAAACAGTACATCTTATTTTTACTTGATAAATCCGACTTCCAATATAAATAACACAAGAAATGCAAACAAGTTTTTATTTTCACACCTGATAAATGGTTTAATTTAGAGTCAAAATAAAGGAAAATGAACAATAAATTTCTAAACTGAAAATTTTCAGAAGCATTTGAAATAAATATACCCAGATTTTTGCCTCAAAAAATTGAGAGAACACCGATGAAATTTTTGCAATATCTCGCATAGAAACAAAGTGTCACTGCTAAGATACATATCTTTTGGCTATTATAATGACCTCTAAACGTCATTGTACCGATTTTACTAATTTTTAATGGTATCTGAAGATATTTCATCCCATTTTTCTTGCAATACTTTTTTCAATGGGTTTTGTTTCTAACCTTGTGTTTTTGAACCTCTTTTTTCAAGTATGACCCACAATATATGTTAATATT
>JAPMOQ010025202.1:105369-137885 GCA_026543055.1 Argiope trifasciata | reverse complement strand
TAAAAATCAAATCCCTGGGTTTTGCTGAAATTTATTATGGATCTATGCTGTTCAGCACTATCAGGGTAAATTTTGACATAGCCGCTCGCAAGTTTGTTTTCCGTGGCTCCGCAGACCTTTCTAATTTGAGCCAAAATATTTGTGTATTCTTTAGAATACTTTAGCATTATGGGGGGCATTTTTTTTGTTGTAATGGGGGCTGAGTTATCCTCGCTGTTTGTAGTTAGGTTAGTGAGGGGGGAAAATTTGTTCGCTGTCTGTATTTTATTTTTAGGTGATAAGGGAGTTTCCTGGGAAGGTTTAGCTGATTTTCTTCTGGGTGACATTACAAAATTATCAGGCTTGCATTTAATAGCTCTATCATAGTCGCAGCATAAGGGAATAAGTTCCAACTCACCAGTGATGGCGCCGATCTTGTCTAGGAGCTCCTTTTGCTGGTCAAAAGTGGTGGTAAACTCAGGGCTTGCTTGGTCGAAGGCATTGTCGAGGTAGTAGGTGAGCGCTCTGGCTAGCCCCTCCTCCTGCATGCTGAAGAACTGTAATTGCTGCTCAAGCATGAGCCTCTTATCGCAATAACATGGTTGACTGTATTCAGCGTCCATTGACGTTTCGTCAGTTTTCAGGCGCTTAGCGCTCTCATCCTCTGAATCGCAACCGTTCATGACGGTGGCTCGAACAGGAAATGAGATTTGATTTGCAATGATAGTTGTTTTCTTTTTATTTGAATTTCCGGCATTGTTTTATTTTATTTTATCCAGTCACGTGCTAAAAAAGGGTTAAAATATTTCTTTAAAAATTCGTTAAAAATAGAAGCTCGAGTTATACATTAAAACACTGATACCATTAGAAAGCTAATTTTTTAATCTTTAAACTGATGTTAAAATCATGTTTGTCCGATAATATTTTCGGAAGTAATAGCGGAAAAACGTCAAAATTTCGCTTAAATTTTAATTAATTCAAATTCTAAATAAAAATTCGAAAAAAGGGCTCCGAGGTGCACTTCCCGACCTCCTAGGTATACATGTACCGAATTTGGTAGTTGTAGGTCCAACGGTCTGGCCTGTAGAGCGCCAAAACACACACATGCACACACGTTGAGGTTTATTATCAGTATAGATTTGATAAATTTCAGCCCATTTCAGCTAATTTAAAGTCAAAATTGATGGGCAATTTTCTTAACGGAGAGCGTCATAGTTTCGGCGTATTACAATATTGCCAAGTTAGTGTTAAACTGAGTATATTCACGTTTAGTGGCTGGATATTAAATATGTATTTTGTTCCATAACAGCTTTTATGTCTTTATCAGACAGGCAAATAACAAGCAAGATTTTGATCTTTCCTCCAGGACACAAAAACTTGGAAAAAAAAAAGTGTATATTTTGTATGGTAAACTATATTTTGATCCAGGGAAGCAAAATAAAACAACATATTTCCAAACAAAACGATATTCTACTTGAGAATAAAGATTAATATTTATGAAGTTTTCATGGCACGTTTTGGAATGAAAGCTTTAAATTCATCTCCATCAAATGGATTATTCCAAGAGGTGAATATTCAAAAATTTTACAGCTGAATTGAATTCTATAATTTCATGCATCTTTATATTCAATGACTAGTTAATAAAACATAATTTAAAAAAAAAATAACCAGTATTTATGTTTTTTCCCCTCTAAGAACTTTTTCTAATAAAGGTGTAAAGATATTAACATGCATGGAAGAAAGTGTGGAGTTATAATTTCTTATCAAAATTTAGATAATAAAAAGTAAAATCTATTTTTCATTAAAAGCTAAATATTATTCCCCAAAAAGTCCCTGGGCAATAAGCAAAACATCAACACTTTACTGATACAACCCTATTATTAAATTTTTGCAACAGCAAACATATTAATTTGAGTTCTGAAATTAACATTTAAAGACCACAAGTAAATTTAAAAGGTTTAATTTTTCATAGATCTTTTAAATTAATCTGATGATAGACATCTCAGCCCTTTGTGAACAAAATTTACAATTTAAGAAATATTTTTTTAATACCAAAATATATCATCCTTTATGCACATCCATCAAATTCGTTAAAATATATATATATAAAAACTAATGGGAATTTTAAGTATATCTAAGCCTTTATAAAACAAAAATTACCTTTACAAAATCACACTAAGTAAAAATTAATATCCCTAAAATTTCGACTATTCTAATATATAAATGCAGAATATAATCTTCATGCAAGATAAGCATAGTTAATGCTTTTATTTAAAAATTTCAGATCACATATTCTTGCAAAGCAAAATCAGTGTTGTTGTGACAAGTGTTCAAGATAGCCATTTTGTTTTAAATTAGCGTAAAAATTCAATTACTCCAAACTCTATTAATAATTAAGATATTTATATGTTTCTGTACTGGCACTCCAAAGAACAGACTGTTAGAATTCTCAAATTTATTAAAGATGTATTTGGATGATAAAACTTTTCACCTCTGATTGATATTTAGTTGCTCAAATTTTATCACAAATTAAGACAATTAAAAAATAGTCTTTTCCCTTAATTTTCTACAACAGATTACTCTGAAATTCATGTTTCTGTTATTTCATTAAATAATTAAATATGTAATTTTCTTTGCTTGCCAAAAGCTAAGGAAGTATTCTGATTAATATGAGTGAAATTTACATCTGAAGTTAGATAAATCAGAAAATTACAATAAGCCATGATACCATGGAATGTGAATTCATTTAAATGGATAACATACATAATGAATAGAATGGGAACAAAGCTATCAAACTAACATGGCTTTAGTCTCTTTCATCTGAGAATAACAAATATTAAGCTATGCATAAGAGATTCAATGAAAAGTAAATATAACAAATAACTGCTTTATCACCAAAAGCAGCTAGTATATATATAAACTTGTTTCACAAATTTGTTTTTCAAGTAATCAAAAAATATATACATGACAAATCTGTAAAAGATACTTAACTGTTCTTTCTTCAATAATCTAGGAACATATTTAGCTAAAAAATGTTTGCAATTGATGTCAGATTGAGCATACAAAAGCAAACATCATCTAGTTTCTAATTATCTTCTTATCAACCAGGCAGTTTCTACACTGGAAGCTGAATTAATATAATCACGGCAAAGGTAATCTTCATGGTTTCTTCTGGAGGAAAAAAAAAACCCATAAATAACATTTTTAAAATAAGAAAATTATTATGAAGATTTCTTTGTTTTTTTGTTATATTAGTTTAATGGCAAGCTAAATTATCTATATCATCTGCAAAGTTTGATGCACAGAAGCAACTATTCCTACCTTCCTTTTCTAGAAAAAAACTAATGCATGTTCTCAGAAAGAATACATTCCAGAATGTAAAGAAATATATCACAAATATGAATTATAAATAATGATGTATACAGTTAATAATATTTAAGAGTTATTGGACCATATAGAAGCTTTCAAATTGTTAAAATATTAAATCATTTTTATATAGTAAAGCATTAATTTTTCTGACAAACATATAAAGATATCACAATTTATATTATCTGCTTAAGAAACATTTCAATGAAATATAATTTTTCATTTACTGTCTATTTGCAATAATGTTTGATGAAAAATATACTTTTTCAACCATAATTAGAGCTTGGAAAAACGAATTCAAATATTAGCAAAATGCAAGTGTATACTTTCCAACATTTGGAGTAATTAGTATCCAATAGTAACTCAAATTAATAGAAATAGCATTACTTGTTATAAATTACTCATTCAAATTCATTTATACAGTTAATTGCATAAAAATGCCAAACAAATTAATAAATTACATGACAATATGATAAATTAATACATTTATATTATAAAACAAATTTATAAATTAATAGCATGAAGGCGCTGCAATTGTAGGAAATTTTTTTTTGTAACTTTAAGATATAATTAGTCGTCTTTATATTATTTTATATTTAATACATTATCAGTACTATTTAACCTATTTTTTAAAATTCAAAACTTATTGTCTTTTATTTACAAGATCTCAGTATAATTTCGTATTTATAAAATTTATAAACAATTGCATCATCAAGTATACCTTGATGTTTGGAAAATAAAATAGCATCAAAACTCTACTAATACTTATATTGAAAATAAACCAATGAAAATAATAATAAAAAAAATGTTATATTAATATCTGGTGAAGTACATGATAACGTAAAGATTTGCATTTAAACTTTTTTTTTATTAAATTATTAATATAATAGTCATTATTTAGTCTTTTATTCTGATAATTGAAACTTAAATTTTTTTATTTTTAGTCTATTTATTAAAATTCAAGGAAGATTTACAGAAATAGAATAAAATTATCATAAAGACTTGAAAAAAAATTACTATCAAAGGAATTCTAATGAAGAATAGAGGAAATATAGTTTGCATCAGAATAAGCACAGTCAGAATAAGGAAAGTATCAATAATATCAGTAAATCAACCACAAACAAAACCAGGATTTTGGAAGAGGCGATGAAGAAATTGCTGATAGTCTGGCCCGAGAGGGCAGCCATAAGGATATTGCTCACGGCAAATGCCTTACTTCTTTAAAAATCGCCACCTGGGTTCAACAAGATATCTGTTATTCTTGGTTTAGTTTAGTTATATTAACATCCTGGTTTGAAGCAACACTAGGATCATTTTGGGAGAGACCTCATAATTTTGAACCACAGTCAGATGACGATGACAACCCCTTCTCAAAACTTCCAAATCATACCAGCAGTAAGACATTTGGCACTAATGGATTTAACGAACATTTGACTCTCTTACATGGCAGTTCTTTGGTGGAATCGAACTTGCTTCCCTCCGGTTCCGGAGCCGAGATCTCACCATCAGGCCACCACAGTGTTATTTTTGGAAAAGGAACCCATGCATAAATGATGTGGAAAAAGTAGTCATAGAGCTGTTTTAAATGGGGTTGGCGACAGGTAAGATTAAAAACTCACTAGATTTCGAAGTGAACACACTCGTGTAGAACGTCATGTGATGGGTCATAATGTTTATCCCATGAGTTCAAAATGCAATGTGTCTCAAGCTGCTCCAGACCACATTTCGGCATCCATCCGTTTCAATAAAAGCCATCTGTTCTCGAGTCCTGAGGCAGTGTTACATTGTTTGGAACTGGTTACTGTCAATTAGGCGGTATAAAACCACACACACACAAATAATTATAAATCCATACCTTCTATTAAAGGTTTGTCATTTAAATAAAACACAGCGTAATATATACTTTTAAATCTTTTAGGAAAATTAGTATTTGTTTTGGCAATTAGCAATTAAGATTTTTAGTACCATTTCAATATTAATGGAAATAAAAGACTGCAGCTTTTTATTGATTCTAATATTTCAAACTCAGAAATTTTTAATATAAAAATTATATAATTCATCAAACTGAAGAGTGGTTTACTGAAATTTTATAGCTGAAATGATTTCTTTTATTCAAAAATCACTTAAATTTCGATGGGGGAGGGGGACATTTTTTCCTTGAACGGTCTTAATTTTTATGTTTGTGATATTACCAATATAATGGTAAAATAAATAAAATAAAAATTCCTCTATTGTTCCAAGATTTTACCATGTTCATTTTTTAGTGTAGATTAAATTTTTTTGAAATGATAGCAGACAAAATTCTTTACACAAGATTTTATTAATTTATAGCAGACATGACCATAATAAAATTTTTAATACATTTTAAATAAAAATTAGATCTAAAAATTAAAGTAGAGTAATTAAAACTCTGAAACAAGTAATAGCAGTAAAGATCTATTCTCCGATCTTTGTAAATAATACATAAAATAAAAATGACTTCCAATAAATAAAATAATCATAATCATTATTAAAAATTTTCAATTTCAGTAATAAAAAACAATTTTAATCATATAAAAAACTGAATATATCAACTATAAAATATCAACTTTCTAAATAAACAATACATTCAGTAAACCTTCCGATATATTCAGATTTAGCAATATAAATATTAAATGTATATTTCAACTATAAAACTTCGGTAAATCCCTCTTCAGTTTGATGAATTATAGTATATAATATGAATATAGTATATATCATATTATATGCTATGCATATAATTTGATGCAGCATATATATACGCTCCACTGATAGTGATCAGGGAAATTGAGCGTATATATACGCTAATGGGTTAAGAATATTCCAAAGTAGGAAATAATCATAAGAAATAATAGTGAATTTGGAATATCAAAACCAAATGTCATAACATATACTTAAAAGTTCGTACTGAAACTTGAAATTTTGACGAATCTTCATATTTTAAAATATAGTGAGTATAAAAAAATACATTTTTGAAATCACTATTTCTCTATGAACATAATCCCTGAAAAATACTTTGAGCCAGACAGATGAAATTAAGTATATGAAATTTCGACAAAATGTATAGATTTCAATAGAATTTTAAATGCACTGGGTAATTCTAGATTATAAAAAGCTACATGGATGAAATATGTTAAACAGTTAAAATGTAAATTTGTGTAACTTAAAATTTTGAATAAATCTAACAAAAAGTGACTGTACCTCAGTCTCTACTTTCAAACGCATGTCAATGTGGAGCTTGATTTAGATGATAAATGATATTCAATTTGTAATCTTTGATCTAAAATTGTACATCTAACTTAAATTTCAATTTTAACAGATTATAATATATATGTAATGTAAAAACATAATTTTTAAAAGTAATTTCGTGCCCAAGGAAAAAGACCTTCAAATTTTTAAATTACACTTTTATTTTATCCTGGAACGCATAATTTATGCACAAGTAAAAAGTACAATAATCTACAATGCAACACAAGAGTGTAAAGAGAAAAATGCGACAAATATTTTCTCTGATAATTATATATGAAATTCTGATAGGGATTTTTTTATATGTGTCATTTAAGGTAAGGAGAAGATAGGTATATTTTAAAAGAATTTACTTAGCTTGAAAGTTCTCACTCCTTCACTTGTGGGAATTTCTTGATTTCAGCCATTTTAGAACTTGAGTAGAATTTATTAGATAAATAAAAATGGGGGAATTGGACCAGGAAATAAAAGAATTTTTAAGAATAAAGTTAATATAGATTAAACTAAGAAAAAAATTTGAAAAATAATTTAGATTAAAAGACATTACACACATATATTATATACTAGCTGCTTGACAAACTTCATTCTGTCAAAAGTTATTGGCCATGCACAGTCCATTAGGAGGAAGAAAAAAAAATAGATTGATCACTTTGATTTATTGATTTAATGTCTTAATTACAGATGAGGATTATTAGAAAAATAAGTTCTTAAATTTCAGAAATAATGTGATATTTTTATTGAATGCTTTAAGGTACACAATAATTTTTGATTATCTGGCAAACAAATAAAGCTGATGGTTTTCACAATGGGGGGAACTGGCAACATACAACTGTCCATGATAGAAGCATGGGTTTCCAGATTGATGCCACAAACACTCAATGACTGCCCCAGGGATTTATTTATGGTCATAGGGACAGCAAGCTGTGCAAGAAATCGCAGTTGTTTAAATTCAAATGGTACGTCAGTTGGCCCCATTGGCATGCGGGTTATCAAAAATTTTCTCCCTTATATTTTCCCTTAAAAAGACTCGGATCACATTGTTCAGTAATTTTTTTACTACTAGCTGTGTGTAGTTACATAGACGCGGTTGATTGATAGTTTGCAATATTATGATCCCTGATCTTATTTTTAATTGAAGATTATTAGGTGGCAATCCTGGCAAATCTACAGAGTTTAAGAATTCTGGTGGATAGTTGACAACATCATTTTGGTTAGTTTCACAATCAACTGATTTGTATGTCCCTTGGCATAAAATTTCCCTCGAAATATTTGTTGCGCAAAATGAAGTCATTTGGAAGCAATTGTTATATTTTTGTATATTTAAGTAAATGTATGGTATCTATTCCAATTCCTGAAACCAATGAGTACAATAGACTTGGAGGTGAAACTAATGGCATTAATTTCACTTTGCCATTTGGACAACACTATCCATTTGCTTCATAGTATTTCAATGTCTTACAATATGGGTAAACTGAGTTTATAGATTCATCAGCAACTCATTGTGACTACAGTTCCATACAATTGAAACATTCATTTCAATTCACAGTCAACTGGAACATCACATCTGAAAGTTGCTTTTGAAACAATGGAAGCATCTTGAAAATGACTTTCAGCACGTCACTATAATGTCCTAATCCTTTCAATTTCCTTTTTCTCCTCACATTGCTGTATAGAGTGATTAGACTGAAAATTAGCCTGGTTTGTAGCTTTTCGATAACTTCGATCTAAATTCCTGTGCCCATGTCAATAGGCGTCATAGTTCTAAACGTAAACACACTATTGGTTTTATAAGGAAAATAATAATAATAATAAAAACAACTAAGAGAAGGCCACACACAAAGTAATTTAATGATCCCTTTAATTTTAATGAGACATACATAGGTGAGTAATATTTTATTAGCTGACACCCAACATCACCCCTTTTTCAAACTTTATTTTCGGCAAGGATAGATTAATACCTATACAGCCTAATCAATTAGAAGCCATTCCAAAGACAATCCTAACACGCAGTTCGGTTTTATTTTAGCTGATGTCAAATGTTTGACAACCAGGAACAGATGTTTAAATTTACTCTGTTGTTACTAAGGGAGAAGAAAGGCAGTCCTTTTCATCTCCATAAAAACCTTCCTCATGTCGTAACAAAAATATAAAAATTAACCAAATTGGTCGAGCCATTCTCAAGTTTTGCACTTAGCAACACATTTGGCGATTCATTTTTATTTACATATATAAGGCAATCCTTGTGTACCACAAAGTGCATAAGGTATGAAGTTAAACATTTTCACCTGCTAAACATTGTTAAAGACCCTATGTTATATGGCGATTCTTTATCCTTCTGATGCCTACTATCACCGAGCTGAATATGTCAGTTGAATTTGGCAATGCCCTGTATATATACTATTAATAATTTGTAATGATGTTTTCTAGTGCAGTGGGTTTTATAGAAAGGACTGTTTTACAGACAGTTCTGGTAAATGTTTATTGTTTTTGTTGCTCTATAAGAAAAGACAGATGGTATTTTTACTATTTTCCTCACTTTTTATACATTTTTTTCTTCCTTATGCTTTAATGAAAATGTGAAAACAAAATTTAGCCGAATTGGTCGAGCGTTCTTGAGTTTTATGCTTAATAACAGATTTGGGGATTCAATTTTATTTATATAGATATATGTAAAGATTTAAAATTTTTGAAGCAGAAAGGCAGTTTTCATTATAATATGAAACACAAAATTCATGAACAGGACTCAAATTTAAAACCCAAGCATTTCCAACAAGCATGCTCTTATCCAAGATTCACAATTTTATGTGGGGGGATCAATTATATAACTTTTTTCTGAGAGCCTGCAAGAAAATTTATAAGAAACCATTCATTCATTTTGATTCTACAAGACTTGGTTCTTTAAAAATATACCATTTGAAATCACAAATAACTGTGAAAGTTTCAAAAGAATACATTACTCACATTTCCTCTTAATCTAATTTCAAAGTAATTGCATCTTTACCAATTCATCAGATTTGTTTGGAAATAAGTTCTCAACATCTGTCCGAATTCATTCATATTCCGTAGAAGTTCTTCTATTTCTCAGGAATATAAAATATTTATAAATCCAAAGATTTGAATATACAGCTAATTATTATATTAAAATAAATGAGAACTATATCTTTTTCATAATATATATGTAGGAATACCACCTATAATTACAAATAACAGTTTAAAAGAACATAATATTCACAAGTAGTTAAATAAATTTTTGAATAACTCAGTAACAGTGATAAATTTGATTAAAAAGCAATCAAGAAATTTAAGAACAGAAATTCAGTCAAGAAACTGATTGGCTCAAACATCCAAAAGAGACAACAGTCATAAATAATAAAAATAAGTAACAAAAAACAAAAATAAAATTTTAAGTTAAAAGAACTAATCAGAAATAAGTAAATACATCAGCAAAGTAAGAAACAGCAATACCTATGTAGAAGAAAAATAATTTTTATAAATAATAAAGCCATCAAGAAATAATTTTAAATAGTAAAATAAATTAATACAAAAAATTAACAAGAGCAAGTAAATAAGTTGAGAGGCAAAATTAATGATTGATCTACTTGGCTGAATTTATGGTGGTGAAGAATTTTTTTCACAAGTTTACAAAACTACAAAGAACACAACAAAACTTTTGATGTCTAAATTTCCCCATGTTTCTGACTATAAGGTTCTTTATTTTTTTTTAGACAGGACATTGCAAAAAAACAATCTTTTATGTCAACTGAATTCTTTTAAGTGTTCACAGTCATTTGCTATTGGTTTATCAGAGCCTGATAAACCAATGATATGCCTGATATTTCAAGGTTGATGCGAATTTGATTAATATTAAAATCTTGTTATTTAAACTTAAAGTCTTGTTGTTCTAACTTTATCGAAGAAAAAAAAATTTCAATCTGTGTTCTTTTAATATCATATCCTATCTTGTTTACAGTTCCAAAATTATCGTTTTAGTTGGATTTTTGTAAAAGTAAATTGATAGTCAATTCCTTCTTCAGCTGATGTTTTTTTTTGTGAATTTTATGTTCAGTAAGTTTCAATTAAAAATGCATATTTTTTTGTTAATGACTTAAAATAGATTACTTGCTATAATAAAATCATGAATAAGGATGCAAGATCAGAAAATACTCAAATAGAAAATGAAACTTAAAAAACATTGTAAGAGGAGACAGTAATTGTATAGATGCTGTAGTCAAATTTCTAGATAAAAAATATTAAGGATCAATAAAATTAGTTATTATAACTGCAAATACATATTAATTCCCAAAGAGAAATCCAAGAATCTTTGGGAGGATTCTAAATACTTTTTTAGGGAAAAAAACTATTTCAAAATATTCAATCCCAATAATCCATAAACAACTGCCAAAATATTAAAAAACACAAATATGAAGTAGTATATATTGATGCATACGTAAATAAATTTACTTAAAAGTTACTGTATAAACATCAATATATACATAATTTTAAAGCATAATTTAATAAACAATTTTTTTTTTAAATTTTTGTATTTTGAAGATTTTATATTATTTAAATAAAAAAAATTCAACTTTTGTTTTTATGATTAATTTGTATTTCATGCTTATCTATAGGAAAAATAAACAAAATTAATATATCTTTTTACTATTCAGAAAAACTGTACTGTTGAAGATTCATAAATAAGACATCCAGACTTTAAAAAAAAAAAAAAAAAAAGCATCACTCACTTTCAAGTACTTAATCTCAATATCCCAAACACTTAATTTGCTATGTTTCTTAGCATAGACCATTGTGCTTTGTTATGATAAGATTTAGTGCCTACAAAACAAATTTTGGCAAATTTCACAACGAAGAATTGGATGAGATCCATCGTAAAAACAAGGTCAAAATGATAATGCCATCAATATAGTGAAATATTTAACTTAGACCACAGCTTATACATGTCAATATCCACTAAAAGCAAATTTAACTGCACAAGGAAATAATGTTAATTCAAATAAATTTATACATAATCATTTACCACATTTAAAACTTTCGGATTACAAAATGTATTGCTTAATTAAGAATCATCTCTATTAATAATAAAGATAGGCGAATACCTGATATATATTGGCACTTCACAATCATTGCTCTTCTGTATAAATTGGTTGCGAAAAGATTTAATGCCGGTAAGCCAAAAAGTTGACTTAACACTACCAGAATTGATACAAATATACATTGAAGCACAAAATTTGAACAACTTTTTAAAATATTAATTAAAAATTAAGTCAAATTCAAATGTTTTTCATGATAAGTTCTAAGAGGTACACAATTATTTTTAAATCACTTTTAAATATTTGTCTTTTTAAAATCAAACTAAATGGTAAGCAAATTTTTCTTCATTTTGGACTTTTAAAAAATTCTTAATTTTCAAAAACACAAATTTTATTATGACATCAAAATGCCAACCTTTTCTTTTATTAGATACTTAATTTCTTTCTCGTACTACAAGCTAAGGGGAAGCGATTCAGTGTAAGACGTATAGACACGAGAAATAAGAAAGTGAAGCCACAGAACTATAAAAGTTAAAAGAGAGAGTACCAGGACAGTTAATTTTTTTATTAGCCCTATCATATCATTAGACTTTATTAGGACTGTTCATTTTCAGAATGAATAGAACAAATATAGAGATTTCAAACAATATGGCTTCAATATTCGCCTTAGGACTGTTCATTTACAGAATGAATAGAACAAAAATAGAGATTTCAAACAATATGGCTTCAATATTCGCCATTATTCCATGCTTAAAACTACTCATTTATAAGCATCAAACTAAGTAAGATGTAATCGAAACTAAATTAACCAATTTTACAAGTTGCCAAAAGTGATATTTACCCTCCTTTTATGCAATATTGAGAAAATGGTAGGAATGCAGCAAAAGATTAAATTTCTACATATATTGGCGAGAGAGAGTATAAGGTTTTTTTGAATATTAAAAACAATTCATTAAAAAAAAAATTCATGTTTGCATTTTAAGTTGGAAAGAGCTTGTATATAACAGTTGAGATATTGAGAAATAAAAAATTACAATAAAAAATATACATGCTACAATATAATGACAAAAAGAGTAAGTGAAAGAAAGGTACTTAGAGAACAAAAGTAGTAAGGGTAAATACAAGGCCACAATAGAAAACAATTAATTACTGAGCCAACACAGAAAATTAAAAAAAAAAACAAAAAACAAAAAAAAAAACTCTGGAATCATAAAATTCAATAATGTGTTAGATCTTATTATGAGGATCTGAAACAGAGCTCTCACAAGGAAGTAGATCTCTTTACTATAAATGGAGCCATTGGTAATATTGAATATGGTACCCAAGACTGACAGAAAGGATTTATATCATGTTATTCAATATTCTAAGACACTAACTCATCACAGTCTGGTTATGCATCAACTTCTCATGCTATAAGGTGACCCTAAAAAGAACATCAAATGTAATGGAATCTAATATTACACATCTTTACAGATAAATTTCTAAAAAATAAAATTAATAACAATTAAAGAAAAAAAAATATTTCTTACCAACAGTATTATATCTGGTATGAGACTTTTGCATATTATATCTCTTTCCATGTCACCATTTATTCAATAAATACTTAATATTACAAGAGAGATAATTAAGTCATTTGATAATAGGGTTAACGAAATAGACAAACAATTTAAGAGTATAACTATAAAATGCAATGCATAAATATAAATAATTTTAAAAAACCAAGAGTAGCAGTATAATATGTTATTTAATCATTATATACATTCACAAAATAATACAATTATTTAAAAAAAACCATCCAAGAGTAGCAGTATAATATATTATTATTTGCCAGTTGAATAAGATTTACACTGAAATATAATTACCTGTTTCACAATAATACAAATCATGATTTTGATTACTGAAAAAAAGAAAAAACTCGACTAGTGCTGACACTGCCTTTAACAAAACCAATTATATTTAGGCGCGCATATACAATGCTACTGTATAAAATAATGCAGAATTTGAATACAGTTGAATTATTTCTCAATAAAATAATGCAAAATATTTATGTGGTAACATTCAGCTATTTCATAATATCTAAGTTGATTAGTATACGTAACGAACTTACATTGCAGACATATATTCACATATAACATGTCTTATAAGACAATATCAAATATCTTTTTACACAAATAATACGGATGTTATTTATACTTCCAATTAAGAGGGGAGGGGGAATAATTACATCATTTAAAGGACAATATTTAATTTTAAAAAATGATCAATTACATTTCTTAAATAAATCACACAAGCAGGCAGAAAGTAAGTATATGACTTAGTCTACACATTTTCGTCAAAGGAGCGTAAAAAATTATAGAAATTTTCCCAATTATTTCAAGAAAATTTAAATACGCACTCCATCAGCAGAAGAATTTCAGTTAGATGAAATTGTCCGCCATTTTGGTTGATAGGTTTCAATTCTAAATTATTCAAAATAATTTCTAAAGTTATGAACCATTTCAAAGATTTTTTAAGAAACATAAAATTAAAATTTGATTTTTAAATTTTTTTATAAAATAAAAATGAGCTTTATTAAATTTCTAAGTAATTTGTGTCAGTTTTGAACCAATCAGGAGGCAGAATGAGTTGCCAGATAAGTCAAGGTGACGTCATAAGCGTATTCGACTGACCGCCATTGATGGGTACAGACGCAATGTATTGTAGCTTGTGAAATTGTGAAGATTTATATTGGATATATGTGGAATTATTTTAAATCTTACTTACAATTGCTAGTTAATCCACTACATTAGCATCTTGGGAATGGCTTTACAGAGTGAGGTGTCCCCACCCATAGTAGGGGATCCTAACAAAGATACACAGATTGAAGGAGAAACAAAAAGGTCGAGTATCATCAAACATAATGACAACAAGTTTATCAAAATTATCACTTTGGTAATTTTTTTATTCTAAGGGTGGGCTTGGGATTTTATTTACAAGAAGAAATGTCAATACTAAGCTAATGCTTAAATTAAAAAATCAATCGGTTGATTTAATGAATATTATTAGAATAAAAGTTATATGTTAATTATCTCTAGTAAAAGAAAATGCATGTATCTTAAAAAAATTCAGATAACGAGTATTCCTATGTTTTTTTTTCTTTTTTTTATGCTTCAAAATATCCCAAATGAGTGAGGGATTGAAAGTTGTTATAATTTAAATAGTTAACGATGTTGAGAAATAATAAATATGGCCGATTGATTACAGCATTTTGCGTCAGCCATTATGGTGAAGTCGCCAGTTGCAATGCAAAGCAATTTGTGCATTAATGAATGGAGTAAGTACGAAAAGTAATTTACAAATTTTAACAACTTCAGTCAAGTACTTTTTTTTTATTGCGACAGTGAATCGCGATAAAATTATGTGTTTACTTTTAATTTTTCGATATTTTAGTTTAAAATTATTTATTTATTTACTATTATTTTAAATGTACTTTTATGATCTGGTTTGTATTATTTGTAAATTTTATTTCCCAACAGTAATATTTAACGACGTAAGTCGTTCTACTTCCTTGTACGTACTTGGTAAGCCCCGTAGCTAATTTGCTTATATTGTACGCTCTATGTACATGTAAATACTTGTTTGAGTAGAAATTTCTCTGAATCTGAGAAATGTTTTTAATTCATCTTCGATAATTTCTTCAGAATTTCTTAAATATTGCAATTCATTTTTGAAGATTTTTCTGGTGCTTTTCTAAAATTTCATTGAAATATTTATTGCGCAATGGTTTGGCCTTGATGCTTACCATATGTTGATTCATTATTTTGTATTTGATTGATTATAGTTATTTCATTTTTACTTCTTTGAACGATTTTGATGCCTTTTTACTAATTTTTCTGTTTTATATTTTTGAAGCTTCGTTTTCTGATTTCTCATGTCATGTTAATTCATTGTGTTTCTTTGATTAATTGATGATGGTACCTGCAAATGAAATGAGCCGAAAGGTTAAGTCGTGTTTGTGCACCAATTTTGTTTTGTTGTTCTTATTTCATTATTCGTTTTTTGGAATTTGTATTTCCGAATAAGATTTTTTTTACTTCTTGTCCAGTTTGATTGATATTTTAATTTTTTTTTTTGTCTGTAAGCGTAACATAATTAGATAATATATTTTATGTAGAATCTTTCCATAAAATATTTATGAAACTAATTTTTAGGGCAAGCTATTCGCTGTTATTTTACTCCCATTTCTCTTTTTGAGTTTCAGCTCTTAACAATCGGAAAATCTGTCTTCCTTTAAACCATTTTCATGCAGTTAGATAAAAATAAATTGTAACATTTCTTCATTTTATAGTAGAACGACTCTAATGTGCACTTTTATGCTAAAATGAAAATGTGTTTAGGTGAAATCTCCATTTAAATGACAATAAAATACTACAACATTAAAGTTTTTTAAAAAGTTGTAACTTGGTATTTGAAATATCCTTTGGTTTTAATATTTATCCATTTCCTGAATTTTGACAAATAAAATTTCTTGGAAGCCTTCAGAAGTATTTAAAAAAAAGGCATGACAGTTATTTTTTTATGGGTGTTGATGTATTAATGAGACGATTGAAAATTATTACAGCATATTCGTAATTTCCATTTCCAAGAGTTTTCCATTACAGATAACGTTTCTCACTCCTTTCTACCCATTCCACTTCTTTCTTTATCAAATTAAACCATCATAGGGTTGCTCAAGTTTAGTGCTTCCGTTTTTTCATCCTTTCATGCAACCGTTTAGTTGAGCAATTAATAATCAATTTTATTAATGCTCCTCCTATATGATGCATGAAACAGATTTTTTAAAAGCAAGTCTTTCTTGTATACATTTAAATTTTGAGAACTATAAAAATTAACCTTTACTTTGCCAGAATTGTAATCATCATTGTAGAAAAACGCTGAAATGAATTTGTTAAATAATATTCCCGATTAAAGACAGTCGAAACTAAAAACCATGGTGATTGATAAATTTCGGAAAACTATGCCCCTTCACAAGTACATTTCTGGATTGCATGTGACGTCATGGTAAGGACGAAAGTTGAAATATCATTTCAGTGAAATGGTTAAGGTCATAGAAAGTACGTCTAGTTTCACTTACATTGCTGGCAACATCAAGCACATAAAATAATGTTGCGTTTCAAAAGATTACTTAGATTTTTAATTTTATTACAAACAAAATGAAGAGCTATTAATATAATAAAGCAAATAAGTTAATTAAATTTGTCAACTAATTTGGTTCACACAAAAAAGAATTTATAGAGATATATAAAACCCCTACTCAGCAATTCTTAAAAAGTGGCTATAAAAATTTTAAAAAGTAGTTTTATCATTTATATGTTTATTAGGTTCTCCTAAAAAAGTAACTTTGATTTTTTTTTTTTTTAAATAATTTTTATTGCCAGATTTTTTCCCCCTCGAAAAGGTCACGTGTAAGAAAAATAAGATTACTTATCCTATATGATCGTGAAATAATTCAATATAAAATATATACTTTTAATTTTTTTTACTTCTAGCAAGGAATTACTATTGATTATTCCTTTGCTTTAGGTTTTTGGAAATACACTAAGTATATTCACAATAGAAAAGTAATTTTTATACATTAAAGTATTAATTACTATGCTACAATAGCAACTACTGTAAAACATTTGAAGAGTTATTTCAAACTTTAAAAAAAATTTAAACTTTTGGATATTTTAAGCTATGGTTCTTAAAAATCGTAGATCATAATATTGTAATATGGTTGACTCCCCTCCTGCCCCCCCCCTTTTGTATGTGTGTAACTATGAAACATCCCAGTTGAATATTTCATATAAAAATATACAGGAACATCGTGTATTGACATAAATATGAGCTCCCGCAGACTCGAATTTCCTTGTTTCCTTTTCGATAATGAGTGATAATATCACTCTTTTTGTTCACATAAAAGCTCAAGACATTGTACTGCGTCTTCTGTAAATGGGAATTTTGCTTGTTGTTTTGTTAGTTTAATTATTTTCTACAGAATGTTGAGAGTAGATGAGTCGTATCAAAATTAATGAGAGCTTTTTTGTCTCCCCAAAGCTGAATCAAGGTTCTTTTGATTAAGGTATTGTCCGTAGTATTTAAATGGACATTTTTTAAAGTGACTGAGCATCTCTTGATTCTTCAATTGTCAAGATTCCAAATTATTCTGATTCATCCCCCCCTTAAATTATATAAAATGACGGATTGGATTTCATTTCTGAAAAAAAATTATAAAAAATTAGCATTTGAAGAATTTTGCTTCCCATTTTTTATTCTGCGTTGAATGCGATCACTTTTACTTGGCATGGTGAAAAATGTAAAAATTTCTGGCCCTCTTTGGTCATTCACTTTTTCTTTATTTGAAAAATAAAGTAATGTCGTATTTTCTAATTATCGATTATATTCATAAATATTTATCTTCATCGAATGAAATGTGACATATCGCAAATTAACTATGCCTGTTAGTATTGGATTTTGCTTATTTTATTTACTGATAGTCTAGATTAATTTTAAAAAAAATAATAATAATAAAAAAAAGTCTTTGGGGAAATTTTCATCGCATTTTGCAGCATACCTATGTGTACATTGCCTTTATTTTAATTAAATGGCCTGGATTATCCACTTTGTATTTAATTTGCAGTTCATGTTAGAATAAATTATATTTAATTTTTTTTAAATTATGAATTACTTTCGCCAGTTTTTAACCCCACATAAAACTGGACCTCCTAAGCATAGTTAAGGTGAGGATACTAAAAGAAGAATGATTGGAGTGACAGTAAAATGTTTTAAGTTTTTTTAAAACTCTTCTCAGTTAGTATATTATTTTCTCTAATTTTTTTTTTTTGTCTTTGTTTATGAACCATTAAGGTCTTCAATTAAATATCGGATCAAAATTCAGAAAATTTGGCTCCTTAATTTAATTTTATTACAAAGTTATTGTTTTGCTTATGGTACGGAGGTTTGGAGAAGAGGTTGCCAGCTCGGGTGTCACCCTCATCATCTTACCGTGGTTCAAAATTTCTAGGTCCGTCCTAAATGTTGGCGGTCCTATTGTTGCTTTAAAAAACGGGACGCTAATATAGAGGAACTAAATTCGGCAGTAGCGCGATAAAACCCTAAAATTTATTCCCGGTCTTTTTTAAGTAACATTATAGGACTTTAAATATAATGAGCATTTGTTGACCTTTTACTTTTTTTTTCCATTTGTATTTTTACTCTTCCCTTTTATTTCACTCACGGCTGTATTATGCTTTCTTTATACTAAGAAAAATTAAATAATGCGAAGGAAATCTCAGAAAAAGCAAAAGTCTGGAAACTAGTTTTACTGGTCATTAATGAGAATAATTAGTAAAGTTGAACTATAAACAGCCAACATTTTTTCCCCCAATATGAAACGAGCGACATGACGAAATGATCATTTCTTAATCTATATTATATTCCGAAGAAAGTTTAACTATTACTTCATTCGTAAACAATTCTTTTTTGTTTCAAATCATAGAAAAATGAACAAAAAGCAATCAGTGAAGACCAGTTGGAATTTAATGACGTGCTAACATTACTGCAAATAAAAAAGATTTTCACGAGCGAGATGTTAAAGTCGATAAATAAGGAAATCCGGTTATTTTCTCGCTTTTGTAGCGTATTATATAAACGTATAGAAAAAGGGGGAAAAAAAAAAAAAGAAAAAAAAAATCATTCTGATGTCTCGCAATCCTATTTTAAAGAATCGTTCCTGGAAATTTCGTAATTTTAGTTGAAGAGGCATTTCGGAAAAAAATTTCATTATTACTACGGGGATTGTTCGCGTTATGAATAAGTTTCATTATCTGGTAATTTCAGTTTTAATTTTCAATTGAATAAAATTTTTGAAAAAATTCAGAGCTTAAAAAAAAAGATTATCTTATTAAAAAAACATTCTCATAATAATAAAACGTTTCGGTTTGTAGAAAAGCAAAGCAATAAAAAAAAACTTTAAAGGACCCATATCCTATATTTAGGTCGTGTATTTTAAGGAATAGCTGTATGTTAGCTGCAATTTTGTTCCTTTTAAATTTTTTTTTCCTGACGATCTTGGAAGGATGATTTAAATCGTGTTTATTGAAAAACATATTTATTTAATCTGAGAGACATTATCAACATATTGTTTGCAGTCTTTTGGAAAGAAAATTTGTGGCATACATTTGATCTTTAAAAATTTACTCTTTAACCTTTTAATTTGTAATTTTTCAATAATAATAATTCAATAGTTAAATTTTTTGTTTCCATTTTTTAAAAATTAATCAGAAATAAGCTCATCGTTTACTAAAATTATTTGATTTTAAATAATTCTAATAACTTTACTTTTTTTTTTACTGTGTTATAAATCAACCCTCTAAATCATGAAAAGTATTGATATTCCACCATAAGAAAATCATAGATATCGATTAACTCACAATTTTTCGATGAGTCTATTTTTCTAAAATCAATTTTTCATCACCCTTCCAAATATTGCATGCGATGTTTTTTTTTCTCCCCCTTATACGCGAAACTTTTTTAAGATAAAATTGCAAAACATCGGGCCTTTTAAATTCCATTTATTTTAATTGCTGATTGAATTGAGATAGCTCTCATATGTGCAAAAATATATGAATAAATAAAAGTTAAATAATGTTAAATGCTAACTCTTTAACTAGGTCATTCCTCACTATTTAGTGTAGAATGTCACTAAAAATTCAGTGTTTTTTTAATATATAATTATGTAATGATATTTTAAAATTTAATTTAAATTTAATTTTTAGCTTAATTTACAACCATATCAGAGTCTTTCTGAAGTATTCTCTTATTTTCTGATCCCATTCTACTTCTACTTAATTAATTCATCTGAAGCTTTATAATAATACTTTCGTCAACTACTCCCGAGCTCTGAGTGAAGGGATAGAAAATTAACAGTCAAGCAAATTCTCATAATAGATCATTGTGTTTCCCTTTTTTTTTTTAAATCGGCGCGTGTAGAGAAATTCCAATCAGAATCTTAATAGTATATAAGCATTG
Organism: Argiope trifasciata; assembly: GCA_026543055.1. Classification (NCBI taxonomy): domain Eukaryota; kingdom Metazoa; phylum Arthropoda; class Arachnida; order Araneae; family Araneidae; genus Argiope; species Argiope trifasciata. Next base: position 117,183 of record JAPMOQ010025202.1, on the reverse strand, counting down.
TGAAAAATATTTTCCCTTTCAAAATATGGTATACAAGACCAGGGATAAGTAATTTCTCTCTTTTTCTGCTTTTGTGCCGCGCTGTTAGCGGACGTGCTTTGTCCAAAACCTTTATAAATAGATATGCCTCCTGGGATGGATTAAAGCGAATTTAAAATTCGTGTCTTTTCACTGTCTTAGAAACTGGCCTCTGCTTTCAAAAGATTATGTTTAAACGTATATAATTATAGAGTAGTATTATTAGCAAAATAAATAATGTAAAATTTTGAAAAACAGTTGTATCGAACAAAACTAAAAATTTTCTTGTATAATCTGTTATTTGCCCTAATAAATCTATTATAATCCTAATTCTGAAAAGACTATTCCTTCCCCAATAAAAACCATTTCCCTGCCTCTTTGTAGTATAATATAATGCATACGGTGCATCATACTTGAATAAAATTATATATATATAATTGAAATGCTGTTAAGGAAGTACTCTACCAAAATACTGATGGGAAATAGAACAACTGTCGTATCTGTTTCCGTGCGATAAGAAACAAAACAAAATAAAAGCTTTTAAATGATAAGGTTGTTCGAAAACATCACTGCCTTTTAGGGAGCGACTCCAAAGAAACAGTTCGCATATATACCTATATTATCAGTTTGCATTATATTCCATTTTTGAATTAATATTCATGGGTATATTCATTTATTGATACTGATTAGGGCAGTGTCATTCCTGTAGAATATTTGAGTATTTTTCATGCTCTTATTGGGTATTCTCACTCGGGGTATTTATTTTTCAAAGAATCTTTTGAGTGTTAAATACGAAACGTTATGATAATTTTGAAATGAAACAAACTTTGATATGTCCTGTCAAAATGCATGTAAATAATTATCATATCCCATTCAAATTGGATAACCCTTTGGGGAGTATCACTATTATGTCTGTAGATCTTTTACAATTTTGTTAATATGCATGAGCTTCAGTAGCATGAATAAAAGGCAGGTAGTTGTGATATTTTAAGGCCACCTCATATTTGGAAGGGGGAAGGATAAAGATCTGAAGTGTTAAAAACAAATTTTTTTATGTATCTTTTGTACTTCGTTCGGGCGAAATAAGGTTATACCAGCCCCCCTCCTCTTGTCCTTCATTTCCTATGTGACAGTTCAAAATTTTAAATAGACTGTCATGGGTATTCTTGTCTATTTATGTTTTCACTTGAAAGTAGATTTTACTGTCCCCTCAAACGCTTTCATAAAGTTATGGAATAAATGAAACTCGAAAAGTTTTATTTTTAATGATAAAAATAATTGTCTTAAATGCTAATGGTTAAGAAAGAGCGGAATTTGAGAAAAGATAAAATTTAATATCGCAAAATTCTTTTGACTCTGTAACGGAAAATGTTCAAGAGAGTACAATTTATTTAGTAATTATTTTAGAATTTTACTGTCAGTATGCTTTTAAAAAATAGAAAGAAAATAAAAAGAGAAAAGGATTCCAATTCGAAAATTATATTCCAGTTTGAGAATTTGGAAGATCAGCCTTGCACATATAGCTATTATGTTTCAAAATTGTAGATTGACCATTTAAAAGTTAATAAGCCTTATTTATGGCTTGCTCGTTTGATAGAGAGGCCAATTCGATTCGTTGTGTCATTTAAATGCTTTTAACAAAATGTCAGGTGAGCGGAAATTGCTTTTGATTTTTTTTTTTTTTTACGCTATTCATTTTATTATTTTTATTTTGGTTAGACTTAATCGGAGAAAAAAATAAATTTTTACTTTCTGCGTACTAGATACTAATTAATTGCACTTTCTATGTACTCCAGTGATTGGTTGATTGCTTATTTTGCTCCATGTAAATAATGTAAATAAAAAAAATCGCAATTGTAAAATTTAATAATTTTTGATTACATATTTTTATTGTTACGAAATACATAATTATTGCAAAAATTGTCTGCCCCCTCCCCCTACTTGAATTTTATCGATGCTTTAAAAAAATGTTATTAATATTAACTAATTTTTAAGTAGTATATTTCATGACTTAATTTCGTTCCCCTGTTTCTTAATCTCTATTTTGATAAATTTAAAAAAAAAGTTTTTTAAAATCTTGATTTCTTTGGCTTCGAAAAAATGGATCAATATAGATGGAATATTTGCAAATAATAGTCATTTTATTACTTTTCTAAGAGTATAATGTTGGTACATAAAAGGAGAAAAGTAAAAATAGAATGCCCAAATTTTTCTCAGCGAACTTACTGTGCGTGTGCTGATTTCAGCTACTGAGGATATATGTAAAAAGTCATTCAGGAAAAATATCATACAAACATTTCATGGATTTTTTTTTCCTTCAGTTCGGTTAGTAAATTATGAGCTTGGAAGATAAATATATTTTAAGTGATTAATTAATTTTATTGCCTGTACGAGCAGTTGCTACCACCAATTTTTCTTTTCTTTTTTTTTTTGCGTTATACCTCGTATCACTTTTTTTTTTTTTTTTTTTCAAATAATGTATAATATTTTGCACTTATCTTCAAAAATTTATGTAAATAACAAGTTGATCTCATGCAATATTTGAAGTCCATCAGCAGAATTTAGGTATCGGTAATTTCTGGTGTTACCTCTCGTCTTAATATCGAATATTACTGCTTTTATTACCGTCTCCAGTGCTGAAAGAGAATTGAAAAAAAAAATGCTCCTTCATGAGTGAATTAATAGTTAATTTATATAATCAAACAATTCTAAAATTGAAATTATTTTAAAAATTATCACTTCTTATACATCTACTTGTCAGTTAGATAAATATTAAATAATAATTGTCTCCTTATATTTTTGTGATTATTATATTTGAACTCTTATTTCTAAGTTCTTAACGGAAGCACTATTCAACAATTAGTTTGTCTCCACTTATCCCCCCACCGCTCCCCTAAGAGAAATTTGTTTTGGAAGATTTTTTCCCCTCTTGGCGTTAAATGCGCCACAACTGATCATATAGTATGAAATAATAAAAAAGAGAATTATATACAATCTAAATACTTCTCTGTCAGCGAAGGAGTAAAAAGTAGAAAGCGGACAAATCAGTTGATTCAGCATTTTGGCTGTGTTCCAAGAATCTTGCGCATGCTCTTTGAACAGCAGTAGACGTACTTCCTCTTATTATACATCTGTGCTGCCGCTCCGTAAATATATTTTCGCTAGCCATGTCTGGCTGAGTTATTTCTTCGAGTCTGGTTGGTAGTTGGAGTAGGGGAATGTCAGCTGTCGCATTTAATTTTTCCTTTAAAAAAAAAGTCATGGATATTATTAAATGTGAATTTTACGAAAAGACAATGTAAAATTTTGCATTAATGATTAAATTTATTACTGTAAATTATCAACGTTATATGACTGATGAAACTTTCATAATGTAAATCAATGACCATTAAAAGTATTTTCATTGCAAAACATTTGAAATGGCGTTAATGATTAATATACTGTCATGTTCATAGTTAAATCGTTGTCTAAATATAAATTCTAATTTGGCTCATGATGTTTTCTAATATAGTTTAGTAAATATTGCCTGTACTTCTTTAAATCCAATGAAGTCTTGTACAAGAGTAAAAATTGTTGCATAATTTAGGCGCATCAGTCCTTTTATTATTAATTTTATATTTTACTAGCCGCCTTTGGCGACCAGCTGGTTCGCCATGAGTAAAGCGTTCTAAAATTTTCAATTAAATCACATATTCATTAGCCTTGAAGTAATTCCGGGCATTGATTGACCTGAAATTAATATTTTCTTTAAGATGATGGACGGAAAGTTCTAAAAGTACACCTTTTCCTAATAATATTCTTTAATTTTATAAATCAGTTAGTTTTAACCATCGATTATGCTTCCAAAATATTAAAAAAAAATCGGTGATGTTGCCAAAATATTAAATATGTTTTTTTAAAGAAAGCGAGAAAGGGAAAAAACTATTAAATTAATGATACAGATATTGCAAACGATTACATAAATATGCCATTAAATCGGGATTTCAATGCATATCCTGTCTAAATTCAACCAGGTTTACCGTAAATAAAGAATATTTATTGAATTAATGATTTAGATATTGCAAACGATTGTAGAAAAATTTGCTTTGCATTTATTTTTTAAAGAAAATATCACATTTTATATTTATATTATTTTATCCAGTCACGTGCTTAAAAGTTGCATTTCTGTAGATTTATTTTGCGATGATAATTTTTTTATTTGAACTTCCGGCATTCTTTTATTTTATCCAGTCACGTGATAAAAACATGGTTAAAATATTTCTTTAAAAATTCGTTAAAAATAGAAGCTTACATTATAAATTAAAAAAATTGATACCGTTAGAAAGCTAATTTTTTAATCTTTAAATTGATGTAAAAATCATGTTTATGCAATCATATTTTCGGAAGTTATAGCGGAAAAACGTCAAAATTTCGCTTAAATTTTAATTAATTCAAATTCTAATTAAAAATTTGAAAAAGGGGCTCCGAGGTGCACATTCCGGACCTCCAAGGTATACATGTACCAAATTTGGTAGCTGTAGGTCCAACGGTCTGGCCTGTAGAGCGCCGACACACACGCACACACACACACATTGAGCTTTATTATAAGTATATAGATTATTAAGTAATTGAAGGCTCAGTCTAATTCGACACCAAATTTTTGAAATGCGTTATTTAAGTTGCATTTTTTTTCAGCATAATTAATGTGGTAAGCAGTTTTTTTTATTAAGAATAATTATATATATGTAGATAGATTTTATTAAAAGGTGTTTAACCCAGCTTCTAAATTTCAACTTTTGACATAAACAATAGTTATTTTGAAAAATTGCGAATATCTTTTTTTCTCTCTAATCCGTAATTTCTTTCCGGTTCTGTTCGAATTATTGCATGTTCCATTTTATCCCAGTTCCTTTAATTGGAGAAGGTTACGATTTTTTTGAAATCTTGAACCGCCAATCACACCTAATTCTTTTTCATGTCATGAGCTTGTAATTATTATTTTGGCATCTGAAGTAGTTTAGAATTATTCAGGTAACACAAAATAATGACTAATGTAATTAGAATGTTAGTACTTTTAAAAAAAATTCTATTATATGCCGAATTTTATTTTACACTCTTTCTTGATTTTGATCTTAAGTGTTTCTTTTATTAAAAGTGTCGTAATTAACATTTAAAATGACTAGGATTTTTTTGTCCGGAGATTTGGCTAAAGGACAAAATAATAATATTAATAATGAAATAAATTTAGAGATTATAAAAGCTCTATTAAAAGTATCTTAACACAAAAATCCAACTTGACTTTTCAAAATAAAATACATACATAAAAACATACGGGAATAAAATACATATTCACATTCCTTGATACTTGCAACTAAAGAACAAATAAGAAAAAACATGAAAAGAAACTACTACAGAAAAAAACGGCTTCAGGATGTTCGAGACATTTTTTCTGAATAATCATTGGAAAAGGTCCTCTGAAATTATTAATTTTAAGTTGAACTCTATACGGATCTATAAAAATAGAATTATTCTTATTATTATTTGAATTCTTGATCAGCGTGTAGTATTGATTGATCTGAAATGCCAGGTCACTTCAGCTATTACTTAACTTATTTATGGAATTTGATGTAAGTTTACAAATAAATTATTGAAATAAGGCTCTTTTGGTATTTAGGAGAATTTGGACTTTTCGGTTCAAAGGTATAATAGGATTGAACTTGGGTAGTAAGAGTTCTGTGATTGTCAAACGAAACTGAAGTGAAAGAAGATATCATAAGTAAAGCATTTATTAGGATTTCTGAACTTGGTATCTTACACTTTTAAGACCTTTTTTTTTTATTATTAAAAGTAATTTGTTGCAGTTTAATTGAAGATTTTAATTATAATTTGATTAAAATCTTCATTTAAGATTTTAATATATTTGTGGATTTTATTGTCTGGAAGTATTCTCTTGGCCTATAATAAAACCATAATTTGTTTAACATTCTATACTACAAGATTTCAAAATTTTATTTATTATTATGGCTTTTTTAAATATAATTTTAGCAATATATCAAATGATTAGGCAATGAATCGAAGTCTAGTTTCTTTTATTCAAATTAATCTTGTTAAAATAGCCAATTGATAGAAAAATGAGAATTGATTTTAAATGCTTTAGTTTTACTTTTTTTTTTTTTTTTTTTTGTCTTATCTGTCGTACTGTATATATCGATTGACACTTTTTTGTGGGGAATGTTATCTATTGTGCTTCATAAAAGTCCCAACTTAGTCGGAGCAAAAAGGGGAGAAAAAAACTATATTGTGTTTAAAAAATTTAGGTTATGAAATACTCTTTCTAAGTTCAGCGATTTATAGAATTGGATCCCTTTGTTTCAGTATACAATTTCATTTAAATACTTTTGAATATTAAATACCATTATTTCCGTATTGTCATTTTTTAAATGTTTATTTCACTGAAACTTGGGATATCCGTTGCGAAGTTTGTAGCTTTCGTTATATAATCATTTTTTCTCTACTATTTATCATCGGTAGCCTGGAAAATATAAAAGGCTTTCATTTAGTGTAGTTATATTAATTGATTCTTGTTTGAAAGCAATCCTGGGGCTGTATTAGGAGACTTCCGAGCATTGATATTACTTTTTCGTCATCTCGTCATATATGATCTAGATACAGACGTATTAGCGTCTTATTTACCTTGTGAATGGAAATGCGTACCTCCATTGCTTCCCGGTCGCTACATTTTACTGCCTCTTCGTACCAACGAAGGTGGAAACTGGAAAAGCATTTATATTCCATATTTTGGGTTTTTTCATCTTTTTAATTGATTGAATGGTTAGTAGCAAAGCAGATCCAATGCGCCTGCTTTGAAATATTAAAAGTTTTAATGGGTTATTTTACTGACCTTACTTTTGCTTCATTTACATAATTGTAATAAAGATATTTTTTCGTTTAAATATGAATTTAGAAAATATTTTTAATCCACGAAGCCTTTTTATAAACTGAAATAATTTTGCCCTGTTCATTAATACTATATGTATGTTAAATTTCTTTCCTAGATAGTGATTGAAAAGAAAAGTATTTAAATTCAGCAATAGATGGCACCACATGCCGTTTAGTGTACTAAGCGATGTGTCATGCTGGGAAATTCACAATAAGTCAGGACGTTTTGTATATTATGAATAGCTTAATTTAAATTTTAACCTTTTTCGTAAAAATTGAATTATAAATATGGAAACTTGCATTCAAAAATCACACCTGGATAGTATTACTATATTTGCGAATTGCTCTGGCTCTAATTCGTGGTCAGTAGCTTATTTTTTTTAGGTGTCAAAGTTACAATTGAAATATATATAAAACTAAACAAATAACGGGATCTTAATAGTCTGATAAATAAATTTTCTCTAAGAAAATGCATAAATATCAAAAACATTTATCAGAATTACTTCTACCGGTCTGTCGCACATGGATTTTACTGGACTGGAAATCGCAATCGAACATATCTGTACCAACATTTGTTCGGAATGAGTTCTTTGTAGAACTAAGTCATTAATAATATTCATGCCTTATTTCGATTATTTTAATCATCTGATAATTATCGATGCATTTTGGTGCTCAGATTTCACTAGCGGAAGCATAATTTATAATACTTTTGAAGGTTTTTTTTTTTTTTACTCTAAATAATTTTAACAGATTGTGTAGTTAGTAAACTTTTCATCATCCCCAAAATTCGTAGTTTTATGGTCTGTTGGAAAATTAAATTTAAATCAGTTTTGAGCACTTTTAATTTTTTACAGCTAAGAACTTTTTATGTTTAATATTATGTTAATGGTTTTTAATTACCCTGTTTGTGTTTAATAACTTTTGTTTGAAAGATGATCAGATTTATGTGTTACGGTTATAAAGGCATTTCAATTATCATTTGAAAATAAAAAATTACATTTGCAGTAATATAGAATTTTTTTCTTCCTTACTAATTATATATAATTGCCAATATTGTTCCAATCTGATGATTTAAAAATGCTTTCAAGTGAAAATTTTTGGTTGCACTATATGAGACGATTAAAATTCTAAAAATAATTTTTAAGGTTCAGAATGGAATTATTTATTTTAATTATTTTGCTGGTCATGATTTTAATATAAAAACTACAGTTTTGGCTGAAAATGCATTATATCTTAAGGAAACATATTAAAGTTTGGTTGATTCATTTTATTGTAATTATAATGATATTTTTTAGAGCAATATTACTACATGATTGTGATTCTCAATTTTTTCAATATTTGATGTCTTTGATAAATCCAATTTCCTCCCTTCCCAAAATAGTCCATTTATTTACTTGTGTCACAAAAGAATTATAGTAAACTGCAATCCAATTTTAGGATAGTAAAATCCAAATACTACTGATAATAATGGTAATTTAATGTTATTGTTGACAGCAATCTGTATTTATTTAGATGAACTGAGTCAGCAGCATTGATCAAAACTTGTGCTTATTATTTTTCACTACTGTGCATGGTAATCATTGAAATTGAAGTTGAAATAAACTTATGAAGATTATATAACTTTCTACAATATTATATTTTCATATAGAGCTAAGGTGTATTCTTTGGGTTATAATTATTTTGATTACATTTTTAAAAATTGAATTGTGATTAAGAAATAACTATAATTTGAGTTAATACATTATATAACAACACAGTTCTGGTAAATAGAAATGTTTTTATTCTTTACAATTATTTAAGAACAATGTAAATGGACTTAGTCTTTTACTGTTATTTCCAAGTGATCTAAATTGATTTTTAATTTTAACTCGCAAGGAATATTTTTGAAACATGAGGAATTATATTCAGTGCAATAGATGTGTTTAGCAAATTTTAACTATTCAGTTTCTGTTATTTAAATAATTATAAACCTTGTTTAATTTTATAGTACATCTTTGTTATGGGACCTCATTAGCAGTATTATTGATGTGTTTCACTTAGAAGACATTAATGATATGATGTTTGATTGCCAATGTGTCTTATGAAACAAGAAATTTTATTTAAATAATGTTCTGTTCTGTACTTTTATGTAGGGAGTTAAAAAATATTTTTCTAAGTTGCAAATGATGCTAAATGAAATAGGAATTATTCTATTCACACTTACTTATTATCTGCATACACAGGATTGCAAACTTTAAAATTCACAGCATATAATTGGTAAACATAATAAATTTTTAGTCATGAAAAAAAAATTTTTTTGATGTGTCATATTGGCAACACTTTTTTAGCAGGGGGTTGTAGCCAATTAATTGTAGGTATGCAGTGAATATGCAAATATCGTTTATTTTTTGACACACATAAAAAAATTCTCATTCTTTAAAACCATTTTATTAATTAGTTTAATACGATAGTTGTAGGATCATTTAATAAACTTTTTAGTGTGATCATCTATTTTAAAAAAAATTCTATTTCTTTTCTTTCCTTTTCTTTATCTTTCACACATACTCTCTCTCTCTTTTATATACATTATAGTATATCTAAATTTCATTTTATATTTTAGTGATGATAATGAATCCTCTCAAAGTACAGATGATACTTTGGATTTGGAAGAAGGAGAGATTTTGGATTCTGGGGCTGAGGAAGAAGAAGAGGAAGAGAAAGATTTTTCAAAAAGTATAAATTTATTTTATTTTAATTATTATTTTTGAAAATAAATTTTTAAAAATATTTTTTGAAAAACTAGTCAGGATGATTTAAATTAATATATTCTAAAATCTGTTATCAAAATTTCATTATATCTTTTGTGATGATTTCTTTAAAATTTATGTTGCAAATTCATCATTTAAAAAAAGACTTAGGTAAATTTTCTTACTTATTCTGAGTAAAATGTTTACAAATGAAATTCGAGAATATACATTTTTTAAAAATATATTTCTACATTATTAATGCTTCATTTTATTTATTTTTTGGAGAATGGTGGCAATTCGATTTTTAAAAATAATTTAATTATTTCAAAACAGTTGCATTTTAATCGGTTATGACATTTTCATTAAACTGTCACACACACACACACACACACAAAAAAAAAACAACATGAAAGCAATATTCATTAATATAAACAAAACGTTAAAACATTTTTTAAATGCATATTTTAGCTGAAATTGTATCCATCTCAACATGAAATGGAGTGGTGACTTTAACACTCACTCAAGTGAAAGTGATGTTTTCATTTGAAAATCACATTCAAAATGACTTACTACTACTAACATTGCTAAACTAGGAAATTTTTCCAAAATTAGATGCCTCAATATCATATTCTAATAGCTTAATTTTGTAAATTATCTACTGTCAGTATGAGTTTTTTAATGCTATTTATTTGCTTCACAAGAGAAAAATTGCACATCAGATTCAGCAAAATGCTCGCATAACATTTCAAAAACCTTTTATTCAAACAATGTGGCTATACAGCTGCTTCTGCTACTATTCTAAATCAAAACTATATCTTACCAAAATGTGTGATTAGTGAATTCTATAGCTGGAACTAGCTTCTTTTTAAACAAAATTCTGTTTATAGATTTTAAAATGTATGTGTATTGAAGAAATTTTTTTAATCTACTTGTTTCTGTACTCAGTATCTATATATATTTTTTATTTTTAAGGCTCCTTAAAAGAGGCATTGGATAAAAGTCTAGTTCAGAATATTGAGCAGCTAGCTAATCACAAAGGAAATGCAAAGGCTGAAGACAGTCCTATTCGTAAGGCAGCACCTTCTCGTAAACAGGTAATTGCTTTTTTTTTGGTATTATTTTTTATATTATTTCTTAAAAAGATAGTTAAAAAGTATTATTTGCTTAAATGCATTTTAGTGTGACGTTTTATTAGACATAATGTTTTGCTCTTGTTTTTGTCTATTGATCACATAATTAGAATTTTCTGCATCTTTCAGAAAAAATTGGCTGCTAGTTACTTGGATCCTGATCGGATTGACGATGAATCAGAGGAAGAAGACGGTTGGTTTCCAGGATCTCCAAAATATAAATCCAAATATAGTGATAAACCAGTTGATTATCGAATGGAGCTTGAAGCGTACAGAGGTACTCCACCTAGCTCTCCAGAACGGAAAAGACGGTAAGATATTTCAATTGTATATATTCATTTTTAAGACATATATACATTATTTTATGTGTGTAATTTCTGAAAGCGGCTCAAAGTCACGGGTTCTACCCTGATTTTGATTATCTGGTACCAGTAATGCAGTAGAAAATGTGACCTTTAACCGCCTACGAAAAATACACAGACAACCGAACTTTCTGGAGATATTAATGTTCATCATGCATACATCAATGTTTTTGTCTATAAGAATTGTAAATTTGTGCCATTTTTATTATCTGTCACCTCCCCCCCCCAACACACAGATACTGATGACATTTCTTTTTGAGATTCTGTTAATGTAAATATAGTAGGCAAGCATTTTGTTGTATACTACAATTGCAAGGTCCTGTTAATCTATTGATATTTAATATTATTGGTTAAATTTATGAGCCTATTTAGAAATGTTTGTATTTCCCTTTATGATAAAGTGATATATTTTTCGGGAGTAGTGTCATTTTTAAATTGTGATTTCAAATTTCTCATTTGAATAAAAACTAAATGTTGAATGCCTGAAAAATATACTGTAAACATGGTTTTTAAAGTTATGTGTAGTAAGTTATTTTATTAATTGAAATGAAATTGTATTTAATATTCTGTTAATAGTTTGCTCATGCTGTATTAAAAAATAAGTAATAAGTTGCACCAGTATTTGATATATATATATATATATATATATATATATATATA
>JAPMOQ010025202.1:84369-105269 GCA_026543055.1 Argiope trifasciata | reverse complement strand
ATTTTTTTTTAATTTCAAAATTTAAATTCATTGCTTAGTATGGCTTTCTTTTTAAAAAATAATAATTATTGCATGTTTTTAAATATTTCAAATTGTTATATTCTTACTTCTATCTCTTTCTTATTAATTCAAATTAGTTTTTATTGAACTTTTCACTTATTCAATAATTTCTTTTTCACTATTTTAATAGATTAAAAAGTTCAGACATACATTTGTAAGATTTTTTTTCCTGTTCCTTAGTCCAAAAATAGAATATCTTTAGATATTCACTTTATGAATTAATTTTTAAATACAGAAAAATTTTAAATCTTAATTATTTCTAATTTCCAATTGTTTTTTTAAATATAAATTAATAGAAAAATATAAAAAATATAGTTAAATTTATGAAGGTTATATATTAATTGTGAAATTTGTAATTCAGTATATTATGTTATTTATGATTATCCTGGTGTTATGACTTGAATAATTTATTTATTTTGTATCATTTATTGATGTCAATAAACAATATTTTCAATTTATTCTACTTTTGTTTATAATGTTATGTTATTGTGTTTTTAAAAAATTTTAAACTGACCTGTTGATGATTTTTAATACCAACTCTATGAAAATTATTTTAGTGACGAAAAGTCTAGAAAAAAGAAATCTTCAAAAAAGTCAAAGAAAACTAGGAAAACAATCAGACGAAAGGACATTAAAGGTGTAAGAGTTGCAAAATATAAGAAGGATGCTGCCAGAGGTAGAATTTGCAAATTTTTCAAGGAAGGAAAATGTGCAAAGGTATAATCAAAATTTTGTTAAATTTAAAATTTTGTTTGAAGTTAACTAAAGATTTGTAATTGTTAAGATTTACACTGATAAATAAAAATTATAATTTTTTTCATTTCAATTTTTTTTATAGGGATCTGATTGTATGTATTCTCACCATTCTGCTCCTCCATTTAAGAAAAAAGAACTATGCAAGTTCTACTTGAATGGTCACTGCAATAAAGGAAAAGATTGCCTATATATGCACAATATCCTTTTAAAAATATCTAAGCATTATAACTATTGTGGAAAGTTTATGCTTAAAATAATTAAAAATATATGTTTATTATTACACTTGAATTTTTGACTAAATATTTTTACCAGATCTTTAATCAAGTACAGTGTTAGTAGAATTTAAGATCTGGAATTAATATCTAAAAGTTTTCAAAGCTGTTTACATTATGTAAGTTACTTTTTAATGTTCTGTAGTTGGTGCTTTTTTATTACATGGTGTCATACGTTTCTTTATATAGATTTTGTTCAGATTCTTATTCAGTGACAAGATCTTGACATTTAAAGGAAAGTAATTTTCTATTAATTTTAGCACCAGAAAATTGTTTGCTTAAGAAATAGCTTCTCCAACTATCTGTTTTATGCGGATATTAAATAAATGGATATTAAATTCATCAAAGCTAATGATTTTCCTGTTGGTGTGTTATACAAGTTTGTGTGGAAGACTAATGTCACTCTTCTATTGTTCAAACTAATAATGGTTTATCTTCTGAATAGCGTTAATGAATCTCATGATGGAATGTTAATTTAACTAAACTAAGCTTTATGGTCTAGTCTTAAATTTTATCAAATAGTCTTATTTTTCCTTCCATTTTGTGTCAAGAAATTTACACATCTTTAATCTAAATCTTTATCATAGTTGATACATTCCAAAAATATACTGCATGCTCTATTGTTCTTATAATATGGCTGTTACTTAAAGTGGGTTCATACAAGACTAACTATTGTGTACAATAGAAGATCAAGTTTACTTCTGGTAAATCATGTAGCCACAACAGGACAATGGCAAATGCTTCTCCCTTTGGGTCAACCGTTGGCCATTGTCCCAACGATGTTGTTCTCAACTGTTCATAGAAGGACAATATACTGAGAGTCAATGATTGTGCGCAATGGTTAGCCTCGTGTGAACCCACCTTTAGAATATAAACTTACATATGTATTCATGTTATCTTTTTGTTGTTGTTCCACTTTTTCTTTAACTCTTATTTTACGTGAATTTCCCTGCAAGTTTTATCACACTGGATCAGAATGCTATGCTAAAGATGACTGCAGATTTTCTCATGCTCCTCTTAATGAAGAAATGAAAAGAGTTTTGCATGATGTAAGTAAAAGTAAATTTAATGCCATTATAAGATTTTGGTTTTATTTAAAAATAATTAGGCACATCTGAGCTTTAGATTAATTCTCTACTTTTACATGTAATCATGTGAATTTTACAATTTCCTTGTTTCATTTATATTCACTCAATTATTTATAAGCTAGCAAATAATTATTTGTCAAAATTTTGATTTAATATGGTTTAATATATAATAAGTAAAATTAATATGGTTCGTTTTTAATCCTGAAACAATTGTAATAATCTATAATTACATTGTGACTATAATAATTTTAAATACTGTTTTTGTAATTGATTATTTCAAAGATTAATCTGTTTGAAAATAAAGGCATTTAATAACAGTAATACGTAATATAGTGAGAAATAATTTAAAAATACTTCTTATTTGTTTGAGTTAATATGTTATATATAAGAATAGTTTTTCTCTTATGGTGAATCTCAACTCAACGATTATTTCAATGTATAGATTATTTTACCTACATAATGTATTTGATTTGAGTTTTTAATATATTTGATTACACATTTCTAATAATAATTATAAATTTATCCTTTTCATCCAGCTGTCATTGGGTGAAAAGTTTGAGAATTTTTTAAAGAAAATTTTAAAACATTGTTTACTTTAATTGGCATTCATCATGTTATTTGATATTAATCCAAAGTATATTTTTTTATAACTATTGTAAATCCATTTATTACTGTATTAACTAATATGATAGTATGTTAATGAGAACATGTATTTAATGAATTGCAAAGTTAAAGGTGAAGTTTAATTTCATTTCTTATTTAAGATTTTCATGTGTTAAATTATTTAAATTATATTTTTATACCCTATTAATTCTCTATCAAACTTTTTTTTACTTTTTCAAAAGAAAATTATTCTGTAATCAAATTGTCAACGCATGCAAAAAAAATTGTGTGGCATTATTAATGGCACACATGTCTATATCCATCTTATAATTTCCATCCTTTTTATAGTAATTTAGCATATAAAATTGATTTTGATATATAGAATATCAATTAATTTTAGCTTATAGAATTCCAAATGCTTGTCTCATTCTATTCAAATACATCAATTACTTTTTATCCATATGGCTATATTTGTAGCTTTTTATTAGACTATAATTTTTAAATGTTGTATCTTAGAATGTATTATTTGATTTACAAATTCAAAATGTAATTAATTTATATTCTAGTACTTGAGAATATCCCATGGAGATGATGTGAGACTAAGATGTGATGATGACAGAGACGACGAAAGAGGTGGAAATGATAGAGAAAGAGATCGTGATAGGGATAGAAAGAGGCGTCGTAGCTGTAGTCCAGAACCCAGAGTTCAGCCACCTAAACGTACTTGTCTCTTAGGCTCCCCTCCTAGGCATATCAGAGAAGCTGAAGAAACAAAGCGTTGGCAAGAAGAGATGAAAATGCTGCAGCAGCAACAACCTGGTTTTGAAATACATTTAAGTCCTGATCGAGAAGAAGGCTCTTCAGCTCATTTTAAGTAAGAATTGTTTTCTTATCACTGATTTTTTTTTAAAAAATTAAAAAAATAATTTAAAATGCTGCTTTGAAAAAAAGCTAAATATTTGGAGTAGCAATTATTTATGCTGTGGTAATTAACCTTCAATCAGTTACTCTACAGTTAAGTGTTGGGACATGTATCATTTTTGTTAACATGCCAGTTGTTGAAGTATGGGAAAAGGTCAATATGTTTACTTCTTATGATTCACAATGGAAAGCTGCTAGATATGAAGTGTGTTTTAGTAACTTTTGATAAGTAAAATGCAGCTTTTTTTTCTCTTGCATGTTATTTCGCTGATTGTCTAATAAAAGGGGTATCACTTTTTTAATGATTGACATTTATTCAAAATTATGTATAGTGTGTATTTAGATAGTTACTAAAATTTTTATGGGTAAGTAAGTGTTGCTTATTCAATGCTAATGTAATATGGACATTTAGCATCTAAGACATCAATTTTTGTGATAGATCAAAAATTTATTAAAATATCATTCCATTTTTAGATATTACTAATTTAAAAATTCAATTTTGTTGTGCTGCTTTTATTAATTCTGTTGCAATGTTTCCATTTTCTTTTCAGTTCTTTAGGTGGACATTTGAAGTAAAAATAAATTGCAGAATCCTGTGTAAAATTAAATATAAGCAGCAATATTTCATATTGATATATTTTTACTACAAATAATGTTAACGAAATGTTTATCACTAACTTTTGTAGAATTGGTGAATGATTATAATTTTGTATAATAATATTACTCTTTCTATACTAATTAGAAACTTATATTTTATATCAAATATGTATTTAGTGTTTCAGCTAGTGCAATTTCTTTCTGAAACTTAATTATTCTGATGGGCATTTTTAGTTGTTTTGATGATTTTTGAATTTACTTTTTAATAAATTTATATACTTTTGTCTGTAATTTTTATAAATATTTGTCTGTTTTTTTTTCAGGCCAAATTTTTATCAAGAAACTTTACTGAATTCTCCCAGCCCAAAAAAGAGGCCACCGAATTCAGAAACTCCTAATTCTTTCCACAGCAGTACTTCCAATAATTATACCCATGAATCTCCATCAAAAGTATATATATATGATGATGACGAGTTTATAGAAATTGATTTGCCCACTCCGACTACTAAACAAGAACCTCCTGAAGAATTCCATTGGGATAATGTTCGGAGCATGACACATCCTGAAGAGAATCACTTAAAACCGTTCCATGGTATGTTTTTATGTTTAATACATGAGTAGATATTTTTCTTTCTTAGTTGCTAAACATGCTAAAGAATTTAAGCATATTAATCATTATTCCACTTTAACATCTAACTTTACACAAGTAAAATAATTAGTGGATTTCTTTTCTGAAGCTCTATCAAGAAATTATTAAGAGATGAATTTATTGTGAATTTTTAGATGAATTTACCTAACCCAGCTGTTAACCTAACAGGGTCATGCAGACCCTGTTCAGGTCTACGTTCATGAAAAAAATATAATGTAGGGATATTTTATTTGTGTTTTGAAGGAATATTTTTCAATTTATACCTAATGTATCATTTGGTATAACCCAATACAAAATTTTTGTTTTTATTCATACATTCTTATTCTTATTTTGAAATAATTTGAAAGAAAAGAATACTTATAATTTATCCATTTTCGAAACCTATAAAATGTATGTATTTGGTCACACAACATAACAGTGCTTGCAAGGTTAAAAAGATGATTGATGGGGCCAATTTATTTGCTCTTTTTGCAATGTTTTTTCTTTCTTCCTACTGTATTTCCCTTTCTTATATACTGTAAAAGATTTGTGCCTGCAAATGTGAGAGCAAATATGACAAATTGCATAAATTTGAATCATGCTGATATAGCTAAACCAATAGAATCTTCTGATAGCAAAAAAGAAGTATCCAAGTATGAAAATCATGCAGATCATGAAATTGAGAGTTATAATTCTGATAACAATTTTGATAACGATATTCAACAAATGAATTATAAGGACAGTAATCCGTTTCAACCAGTGCAAAATAAAGTGAGAGTTGGATTCTTCTCAGTCAACAGTTGCTAATATTACAAGAACTACTCCAGGGGTCATAAAACATGTAATGTTAAGGATAAGACATGAAAAGTGCATTTGAGATAGTATTCAATTCTCCAATCGAAAACGAAATCATAAAAATTATTAATATTGAACGATGAAAAATTAATGGAAGAAAGTGGCAACCATATCATAAGTAAAACTTTTAAAACATGTAATGGATTATTATTTGCTGGTTAGCTGACAGAAATATATTTCAAATCCTCGAAACATTTTGTACCATACCAAGAATTATTTGTTTTGATAGTAAATCCACTCATCAAGAAAGAAGAAATTTAAATAAATTAGCTAGTGCGAGATATTTGAAAAAAGTTGATAGAAGTTCTACCAAAATTATATAATCTGAAGGAAAATATCACTGTAGATGCACAATTAGTAGGAATTCGTGGCCAATGTCCTTTTGTACAATATATATCAAGTAAGTCATCTAAATATGGACTCTATGTGGCTATAAAACTGTATGCACTGAAAACAAACATTTACATTGGAAAACAGACAATCGGGATTGTTAAAAATACCCATTCTATGTCAAATGTGCAAGGTGCAGGCTTAATCCTTAAAGCAGTGACAAACAAACTAATATGTTTAGCTAAAAATGTAAAAGTCACTTTTTCAAATCTTATGCAAGGCATTACCATACAAATGGCCAATAATGTTTCAATTTTTCTGCAAAAATGGTTATTTTTCTTCGGAGGCACAACTATAGTAACTTTAATTATCTTTGAAATTAGAATTGTATTATAGAGAGAAATTAAGTTTAATTTAGTATTTACTAGGGCTGAACCTAATTGTAGCTTATTGGGAAAAAAACATTTCAAAATAATTGATTCTTTAATATATATATTTATTAATATTGCTAATATAACACTTCGTTTGAAAAAAGAAGAAAAAAAGGAAATATTTTGTAATAAACAAATAATCCAATGTTTTCACATTTTTCATTCATTTTTTGAAAAAAAGAATTTTGCTGCTTATACATTTGGATTGAATGTGTAAAATCTAATTAGTTTAATAATGAACTATTCAAGGGTTTTTTTTTTTTTTTTTTTTGAAATATACATATTTGATATGATGTAATGAAATTGTGGATTTTCATAGTTTGTGTACTTGTGTACATAGTTGATTCTTTATATGAATTATATATTTTTATTCAATTTATTTTTAATTTCTAGAAAATTCTCAGCAAGATTTGGATTTCACAAATGATGTTAAATTTGATGAAACTACACAATTTAGTGAAATGGAGTCTTCCACTGATTGTCCTCCAAATTTATCTCCTAATCAAACTTCTAGCACAGATTTTAACAATGATGAAGCATCAAATCAAGGGCCTATCAAGATCAAGGAGGAAAAATTTTCTGATGAAGAGGCGAATTCTTCCAATCAGGAAGCTCCTGCTCCTCCAATTGTCATTCCCAGTCATTTGCCACCGAAACAGCGAGAACTCTTAAAGCGTGTTCTACACAACAATCAGAAGAAAAAAACAACTTCTGATGCACCTGGTAGCCCCAGTGCTACTGAAGGAACAGAAACTGATAGTAAAAAGGACGAATCGGACGTTGAAGAGAAGGTGGAATCTCAACCAAAAGAATATAAATGGTACAGTAGTGAAGATGAAGACGATGATGATGATACTGTTCAGCCATTGACAGCTGTGTTGAAAAGGATTCAGCAAGATGTAAGTCAAATTTAGTTGTTACTAAGGGTATATATATCTGTGTTTATTCAATATTTATGTAATTTTTGTACTCGAATGTATATAGTTTTATCTTCTATTTGTATAATTCCTTTAAAGAAGTATAAAGGTGGGGTGGAGGGCATCTCATGTTGTGCAAATGATGCATGTTGCATTTAAATATTACGATACAATTTTTATTTAATAATGCTTAAATGCCCAATAATGAATTATTTATTTATTTATTTTAGCCACCTTCAAAGCCTGTCGTTCAAGAAACAAAACCTTCTTTAAAATTATTAGACATGTTTGAGCACATTCAGCGCAAGGGTAAGAATCAGGAATCTTCAAATGGTCAAGTCCAACAGCAGAAGCAATCACAAAATCAGTTTTGGGAAAATTTATTTGGAGGCAAGCCTCCAAGTTTACCCTTACCTGGTAAAACTTCTAACAATCCTCCTCCCTCTGAACCAAAACGACGAACCTTGTTGCCGGATCCTATCATACCTACTACAAAAGTGGAATCTGTTGCACCTAAGGAAGCTCCTGAAATTAAAGATCCTCGTTTGAAGAATCGTGATCCTCGCAAACTTGTGAATGCGCCTGTGCCTGCTCCGAAAATTACTCCTTTGGATAAAAAGAATGATTCTGTTAGTGTTCCTTCGATTTTGACACAAAATGCAGCTGCAGTTAAACCTTCTGCTGTCTCATCTGAACCTTCCAAGGAAAGTATTCCTTACAAATTAAGGGGAATCAGTGCAAAGCCTCCTAATTATTCACCATTAATACATGCTAGTCAGTCAAATCCCAACCTACTCAAAGATCCCCGCCTTCGTAAACACCTCAACCCTAACACGAATAATGAAGTTATTGGAAATGGGAAGGACCCTGTTGTCCCAAAACCTATCGTTCAATCCAAAAGCATTCCACCTATACCAGAACTACTACTAAAATATGAGCCATCAAAATCTATTAATATATTTGAAAGTTCTTCCGCTAAACCTGTTGCAAAGACTGAAGAGTCTAAGCCTCCAGTTGTATATGATCCACGCAGAATAAGAAGAGATTCTCGAAGCAATTCTGGCTCTGATACTCCGCCACATCTTACAATAGTTGATACTGCTCCTGAAGAAAAGTCAGTTCCTGTTCTAGAGAATGAGAAGGAGTTTGTTGAAGAGAAGAAATGGCTTCCACCAGTGTTGGAAAGAAATTGGGCTCCACCTGTACTTGAGAGGAGCTGGACTTCTGTTGTAGAAAAAACTGAAGTGAAAATGGAAGTCAGTGAAGAACCATTGAAACTAGAAACTGGTGGGAAATCTCCACCTAAAAAATCACCATCTCCTCCTCCTCCACCACCACCACCACCAACAACAACAACAACCAAAGAAGAATTTATTACTGTTATAAAAAAGGAGCCATTGCAAGTTCCTACCAATAATGCTCATCCTATTGTTCCACCTCTGATTATCAAGAAAGTAAAGCCAACTCCACCCGCAAGTCATCTTCCTAGAGCCATTGCTGATCCTCGAATGGCTAGACTTCATGATCGTAATAGTCGACCACTTGTTTCGTCTGATACTAATTCCAAGTCCATAGTAGAACGCAAGAAATTAACTGTACCAACTGAATCACCGAAAATGGTAGGGTCAACAGGATTTTCAAATTCTTCTGAAATGCCTGAATCTGTGAATCCCACAGAATCACAAAAAACAAGTCCAGAAGAAACTGTTGATAAAACATCCAAAGAAGAAAAACCAAAGTCTGCCAAAAGTATACCCAAGAAGCGTAGACTTTCAGACAAGAGTGACGAAAAGAAAAAGACAGTGCATCGTAATAGAAAAAGTAGTATGGATTATGCCTCACCACTTAATTCTTGCGATGCATTGAAGGATAGTAAAAGCTCGGGTTATAACAGTTACAATCAACGCCCAAAACGTACTGTTCCACCTCATAGTGAACGTTTATCTCCTAATAGTGGTGTGTCATCATCACTCTTGGAGGTTTCAGACAATTCAATGCCAGAATTTGTCCTTAGTGATAGTTCCAATCTTGAATGTGATAATAGCAGTGATGTGAACCTACGAGATAGGTTTAAAACAATTGATCCTACTGCTTCTCCATTTTGCTGACCTCACCAGAATCAGATTCATTTAATTTCTGTTGTATAATGTATATAAATTATTTGTTAAAAAACAAAAGAAGCTAATTTTTATACCATTTATATTTTTTATGTCCATCTAGGAACTTTGTAGGTTGTGCAAGTTTGTGATATGAAACTTAATTACATAACAAAACAACACGATCACAATTTTCTGAATTCCCTGAAGTAACAATAATGAATTGTTATATTATTGTTGGATAAATTAATAATAATTATGTTAAACCTATATTTATTGTCTCTTCCAAAAATGTAGTATGTAGTCAGTAAATCATTTATTATTTATACATGCTGTGTGAAGCTTTGGTTCTGATTTGATTTATTGTGAATTCCTACTCAACGAAATTATTTAGAGGATTACAATCAACTAAGATTGTAATAATCTATATAATTTTTTAACGTCTTTTATTTTTTAACCGAAATTAATTTATTGATATAGTTGACAATAGCTATTCTCATTTGGGAGGAGGAAAGAAAACATTTATATTTAAGAAAAATACTATGATTTTTTTTAACAAGAAAATTTAAAACATTTTGTTGGATTATTTCAAGTGGTCAAGGCATTAAATTGTATTAAAGTTGGATAAAATCTGTTAACTGAAGCATTTAAATTTTTAGTCCGAGTTGTCCCAGCAGAAATAAACTAAAATTAACTATTATTTTTACATTAAGCTGACATTTGTAAATAAAAATGATCTTTTTATAATGGCTTTATTTTCTCCAACCACATGTTATTATGTGTATTTTATACTTAAAAGCTAAATTATAGACACAAGAACATTTATTTTCTGTTTTCTTAAGATTAGTGCATTCTGTTGATAAGAAATGGCATTGTAACAAAATACAAAGCTTTCATGATTTTAAGAATAAAAAGAACTCAAGCTGAAATTCCTTTTGAAAATTTAGACTTGAATTGGTAAATGTTTAAAAAGGACTTAATTCAATAGAAAATACTTTTAAAGATTTCAGACTAAATTTAAATAAAGGATATGATTTCATCTGCTTTGCAGATGAGCATAAAATTTATCATTCTATAATTATATATGAAATACAAACAGGATAATGGAGCATTTTGTATTTTCTCATGTTGGTAGTAAAAATTATTATTAATCTGTCAGGTTTTTTTTTTTTTTTTTTATTAATTCTAAGAATGTGTGAAAAATTTTGTATTAAAACCTTTAAAAAAAATCTGACTTTTCCATTTGTGATATGAGAAAAATCTTGAGTGAGTAATGAAAATCATTTGATATAAATATTTATCATATATTTGATTAAGCCATCATGGTTTAAAAAATCATTGTCGAAAAGATGAATCAAAGTAATTGGTGAAACATTTTTTATAGTTTTATTTTTCTCTGTGGTAAAGTCTGTACATTAATTTCATGTAACAGAAATTAATGGACAATATTTATTTAATGAGAAGTTGACTTAGTAAAAATGTTTTATCATTCATTTTAAATATTATGTATACATATGAGGAAGTAAAGGTAAAATGGTATGATGCTAAGGTTTAATATATATTTGATATGCAGAACTATTAGCTGAAAATTTAAAAAAAATGAGTAGAGAGCTAGTCAGATTTTCTACATTCATTTATAGCTTTATTTAATAAATAAATAAAACTTATTTTAAAAATTTGCATTTTTTTTTTTTTTTCTTTACTAAAAATGAATTAGTGTGCTAGTCAAATATTATCAAGAATCTTGTTGATTTTTAGGCAAAATTTAATTTACAAGGTCACAACTAAAGAAGCATTTCTGTGTTCATTTTTAAAATGCAGTTTAAGAATCATAGAATTAATAAGTACTTTTGTTTGTGTGGCAGCAGTTTTCTCATTTATGTTTCTATCGTTTACAGCCTCAGTAGAAATGATAGCATTGATAATTATTGCATTTCAGAATTAAGTTAAATAAATCTCTTTAAGTGTTTTGATAAAGTTATTGTAAATTTCACAACTAGATTAAAATAATTCCAATTTGCATTATTATTTAATGACACTAACAATTTACCATT
Source organism: Argiope trifasciata (assembly GCA_026543055.1). Classification (NCBI taxonomy): domain Eukaryota; kingdom Metazoa; phylum Arthropoda; class Arachnida; order Araneae; family Araneidae; genus Argiope; species Argiope trifasciata. Next base: position 93,661 of record JAPMOQ010025202.1, on the reverse strand, counting down.
AGGAAAATAAATATTTCAAAGTTGCAATTAAAATAATAGCATTCATATAAGATACTGAAATCAGATACAACGATTTTACTTGAAATGCTCTATGATATTTTTATTTAGCTCAGTAATAATAGCATGTAAAACTATTATGACACACATTAAACTGTAGATTTTGGATTTAACTGTATTTAAAAGAATGTATGCTATCATGTATTAAGATCTTTTGACTACAAACATACCAAAATGCAAAGATTGCCTCATTTTTTGCATTGTGTTTTAATATTGTGATAACATGCTTGCTGCTTATTTTAAATGAGGTCTGACCATGGAACATATTTGATTTCTGTTAAAAATTTTTTATCAAGAACTGTTGCCCGAGCTCTATGTTATGAATATGTTATCAACTGCTCAGAAAAGTGCTTTTATTATCTCCTCTCATATTTGTTATTGTCTGTGACCTATTTTTGCCCAATTATTCTGTGTACAACAAGTGCCAGCATGACTGTTTAGTCTGCATCTTCTTCCTTAAAATCTATAGGATTTTTTCCACAAACCTTGTAAATATTTTACCTGAAAATGTTTATGAGGGTTTTATTAACTTGATGGGACATTTAACTTAATTCTGACAGGAAAACTTAGATTTCTAGCTACATATAATAGTTACATTTCTAAGAGTAAAGGCCATTTTTTTAATATATTGAATGCTTTTGATTTTTTTTGTACAGTTTAATTTATTATATCATATCTATTTATATATATAACATTTATGTTTGTATTTAATATATATTGAATTATTCTAATTACTTTTTCATTGTTGACATTTTTATTTTAATGATTACAGGAAGAAAAAAAATTTCAATTATAAATTTTGCTTCCAAACTTGTAAGGAAAGCCCAGTATCGGTTGAATTGGTGGTCAGACTAATATGACTGTATGAATTTTTGTTTTTGACTGTTTTCTTTAATTTTATGACACGAATTTAAATAGTGTAAAAAATTTAAGAAAAAAGAAATAAGGAAGTTTTATCAGTTCATTTTATGTCATGTCAGAGCTTCTTAAACAGTGGATCTTATTAAAAAAAAATAACGGAAGCTCATGTTTATCTTCTCTGTTCAGGCATTTTAGTGATTGTGTGAAAAAATGGCATTAAAAAATTATACTATTGTGCAATATTGAAACAAATAGTAGATTCTATTTTAATTACCTAAATTCACTGTTGTTTCCTTAAAAAATGTAATTATTACTTCAACTTCTAATTAATCTTGCAACTTTAATATTATTGCCCTTCCCTTTTTTTTTTTGTTTTGTTTAAATGGAATCATAAAATAAAAAAGTTAAAAAAATTCTTGTTCTGAGTGAGTTACATATATTAGTTAATGACTTTTTAAAATATATATACATATTGAGAGGATATATTATACATTGCTAAACTATTACAAGTGAAATGCAGACTTTGTTTATTTACTTGAAAAAAAGATTAATAAATTAGGAACTAATTGCTATATCAAGAAAAGAAATTCTAACTATATAGGATTATAGTAGACTTTATGTATGGAAACTGATTTTAGAATTAATGCCAATAAGAAAACATACTTTTGTAAAAAGAAAAGAACTGTACCGTGATATTTTTATTGAAGAAAGTGTTGAAGGTCAAGTTTGTCAAGAACAAAAATAATCTGTTAATTTCAAAAATGAATAATTCATGATTTCCAAATATTATGGTATCCAAAATTAAAAATTTTACAAAATACAGATTTTGTAAAGTAATCATTTGCTATTTTTATTATTTTTCCATACTAAACTGGGCACCTTTATTTATACTTCACTGTTTATATGTATTTATTTTGTAGCATAATTTAAAAAAAGAATTAAGTGGTTATCTCCCTTTTTAATAATATGCTATGAAACATCAAGGCAGCAATTTATATAAAATATTTTTTTAAATAAAGTTCTAGCTTTGTATTAGGTAGGAGAGGAATAATTTGCTTATTATTTAACGAATTTGGAAATCATGAAATTCTTTTAAAACAAGCAGAAATGGAATGTTAAATTATTTTTTTAATGTTCTAATTTTTTTCATTTGTAAGTGTATAAGGAAACTAGATACAACCATTCTAATGTAAATATACCTTTGAATTCCTTGATAATTTAAAATGAATGTTTCATTTAACCATAGTGTGGGAAATTCTCTTTCAGAAATTTGTTATTGTTGAAGAATATCTTTTTTATTGTATATGTGCATGAAAATCTGTTATTGACATGTAATAAATATTGCAGCTTATTAATTTTTTCTATACATATTCACTTAATAAAAAAATCAACTTCGTTTGTACTTATTAATATAAAACTCAGATATCCCATTGTGATCTTATATACTTAAAGCTGACTGTTGTTGTTGTTGCAAAGTAACCACCAAAACTGGTTTTTGGAATAATGTGCTCAATTGTGTACATATATAAATATTCCTTTATGTGTGTGTATGTAACTTATTTAAATGGGTTTATATTGCATATATTTCTCTCAATAAACAATACTTTTTATTTGTTTTTCTATCCACTGGAATTTTTCTTTTTCATAACAAAACAACAAAAAATATACATTTTACAAGATGATTATATATATATATATACACTGAATCGACAAAGTCATGGGATGACTGTTAATATCGTGTCGGTCCTCCTTTTGCCCGGCGAAATGCAACAACTCGACGTGTCATGGAGTCCACAAGTCGTTGGAAGTCTTCTGCTGGAATATTGAGCCATGCTGTCTGTATAGACGTCCATAATTGTGAAAGTGTGGATGGTGCAGGAGTTTGGGCACGAACGGACCTTTCGATGATGTCCCATAAATGCTCGATGGGATTCATATCGGGCGATCTAGGTGGCCAGATCATGCGCTGGAATTGTACGAAATGTTCTTCAAACCAATCGCGAACAGTTCTGGCCCGGTGACAGGGCGCATTGTCATCCATAAAAATCCCATCGTTGTGTGGGTACGTGAAGTCCCTGAATGGCTGCAAGTGATCTGCAAGCAGCTGAACATAACCATTTCCAGTCAATGATCGGTTCAGTTGCACCAGAGGACCGAGTCCATGCCATGTAAAAACAGCCCACACCATTATGCAGCCACCACCAGCTTGAACAGTGCCTTTCTGACAGTTTGGGTCCATGGCTTCGTGGGGTCTGCGCCACACTCGAACTCTACCATCAGCTCGTAACAACTGAAATCGTGACTCATCTGACCACGCCACGGTTTTCCACTGGTCTAGGGACCAGTCGATATGCTCACGAGCCCAGGAGAGTCGCTGCAGGCGATGTCGTGCTGTCAGTAAAGGCACTTGAGTCGTTCTTCTGCTATCATAGCCCAAGGAAGACAAATTTCACCGCACAGTCCTATCGGACACGTCCCTCGTACGTCCCACATTGATTCCTGCAGTTATTTGACGAAGTGTTGCGTGTCTATTAACGTTGACCATTCTACACAGACGTCGGCGGTGTCGGTCGTTAAGTGCAGGTGGTCGCCCACTGCGCTGTCCATGATGGGATGTGATGCCTGAAATTTCATACTCTCGGCACACTCCTGATACTGTGGATCTCGGAATGTTGAATTCACTAACGATATCCGCAGTGGAATGACCCATGCGTCTAGCTCCAACTAACATTCCACGTTCAAAGTCTGTTAATTCTCGTCGTGCCGCCATAAATCACGAAAAACCTGTTCACATGAATAACTTGAACACAAATGAAAGCTCTGGAAAACGAACTGCGCATTTATACTTTTTCGCTGCGATACTACTGCCATCTGTATATTTGCATATTGCTATCCCATGACTTTTGTCACTTCAGTGTATATATATGTGTATGTATTTCTGATCTTTTATACTGATACAAATGTTCGAAGAAATTAATCAATTTTAAAAAATAATTTTATTATTTAATAATTAATTGATAATGTTGAATTTTCTATGCAGAAGCATTCCCACTGAAAAATAATTTTAATTGTTGAAAAATCGAGTTTATAGAGATATTGTGTAGATGATATTAGGTTGGATACTGTAAGAATTTGCACATCGAGTTTTACCTTTAGATCTTTTCTCCTACTAATAATAAAGGAGAATGTACATGTGTTGATGTTACATAGGACCATTAGACCAACACTGTACCAATTTGGCAGATATATACCTTAAAGCAAAGGTACCCAACCTTTTTTGAACTGGTGCCCCCTTTTCTAATAAATATTTCAATACCGCCCATCCACTCACACCTACCATTCCAGAGAAATATCAGCTTACATGTAAAAACAAGAATTAAATCTATATCTATACTTATAATAAAGCTCAATGTGTGTGTTGGCGCTCTACAGGCCAGACCGTTGGACCTACAGCTTCCAAATTTGGTACATGTATACCTTGGAGGTCGGGAATGTGCACCCCGTAGCCCTTTTTTCGAATTTTTAATTAGAATTTGAATTAATTAAAATTTAAGCAAAATTTCGACGTTTTTCCGCTATAACTTCCGAAAATATGATCGCATAAACATGATTTTTACATCAATTTAAAGATTAAAAAATTAGCTTTCTAATGGTATTAGTGTTTTAACGTAAAACTCAAGCTTCTATTTTTAACGAATTTTTAAAGAAATATTTTAACCATGTTTTTTTTAGCACGTGACTAGATAAAATAAAAGAATGCCGGATGCTCAAATAAAAAAAAATTATCATCGCAAAATAAATCTACAGAAATGCAACTTTCAGCTCGTGACTCGATAAAATAAAACAAATGTGATATTTTCTTTAAAAAATAAATGCAAAGCAAAGGTTTCTACAATCGTTTGCAATATCTATATCATTAACTCAATAAATCTTCTTTATTTACGGTAAACCTGATTGAATTTAGACAGGATATGCATTGAAATCCCGACTTAATGGCATATTTATGTAATCGTTTGCAATATCTGTATCATTAATTTAATACTTTTTTTCCCTTTCTCGCTTTCTTTAAAAAAACATATTTAATATTTTGGCAACTTCATCGAAATTTTTTTTAATATTTTGGAAGCATAACCGATGGTTAAAACTGACATTTATAAAATTAAAGAATATTATTAGGAAAAGGTGTACTTTTAGAACTTTCCGTCCATCATCTTAAAGAAAATATTAATTTCAGGTCAATCAATGCCCGGAATTACTTCAAGGCTAATGAATATGTGATTTAATTGAAAATTTTAGAACGCTTTACTCATGGCGAACCAGGTGGTCGCCAAAGGCGGCTAGTATAAAATAAATACTAATGGATAGAATATGGTTGGAATTGAAACGCTACTAAATTTCTTCTTTATTTAAAAAAGAGGAATAAAAGTTTTAGCCAACCTGTTATAAGGACAGCAGGAGTTTCGATGATATGAAGTAATATATAATAAACTATTATTTTCTAAATAAATACATTGTTTTGGCGCATGCAGTAGCAGAGCCGTATATATTAGAGAGATATCTTTCTCAACAGACAAGACTCGTATCGAAATATGACAATTTTCTCACACGTGATAGAAATGAATCATCAGCGTGATTTTTAAGTCGTTTTTAGACTATATTTGGTTGATCTTCCCATGCCCCTCCGTGCCAAATCAGAGCCCCCTAATTTTCTCTGGGTCTTATACCGGCCCCCTGAAAGCCACACACGCCCACAAGGGGGCATTATCGGCTACGTTGAGAACCGATGCCTTAAAGGATAGAAATGTTCATCTCGGATTATTATTATTATGTTGTAATTTTAGTTAAAAGCTAAAGACCTTATCACAGAGCAAATTATTGTCGGCACTTTGAGTTAGCAAACGACAACGAAAGTGACGTCACGACAAAGTTTCACATGATTGGTTGAATTTCGTTTGCGGACAATATTTTCGACGGCATTTTCTAGCTGGTTAGAAAAAGTTGTCGATTATGAAACTTGCTTGACCGGTGTTTGAGGGTAGAAACGGAAAAGTGCTGACGAAATTTCACCGTGTGATAAGGCTTTAAGTAACATTTTGACGATTTATCACCATAACTGTCACAAATGAATTTTCAACCACTTTAATTGCTGCACAATATTTTATCTATTTTTAAATAATTTTTTTAAAGAAAAGGGCTTTTTTATAATAATATATTTCAGTGTTATAAAGGAATTCTAATCTTTTTATTGTTACATATATTTTATCTTGAATTTTTCTTCCTTTGTTGAAGCATCCACGATAAAGAATCCGAACTCCAAAGCGGAAGGTATTAGATTAACTTATTTCTGTGGTAAGTCAATTTTTGTTAAAGCATGTTTTTAATAAATCTTCGTTGTACTTATAACGGTTTTATTAATGTATGGTGAAAATTTCGCTATTTTCCTTTAAGAGAAAGTTTTTGTATTGTTTATTAATCATTTTCATTTGAAATGGAAAAATAGAGAGATGAGCCGTGGTAGCCTGATTGGTTGAGCGTCAGTCCCATTACCGAAAGTTAGCGAGTTCTGTCCTTGTCTCGGCCAAAGACCGCTGTGTTGGCTGATGGCAATTGAGACACGTTAAATAGGTCGTGACTGCAAAGTCTTCTAAGCTTCCATAACAAATTATACCTCTGTATACCTCTGGGTACTGAATCAGAGATGAGTGGGTCTCTGATTTGGATCTAAATTCTGACATGCGGTTGGATGAATGAGATCGACCGTCTCCTAAAAAGGGTTGTGTCGTGTGTGTTCGAGTAAATTCGTACTTTCACCTTAACGGTGCTCGTTAACAACGAAAGGCGCACACATCTGCCTTAAGTCGAAAGAGCTACTCTCATTCGGTTTGGTATGACCAAGTGGCATTTGACCGAAATAGAGAGATGGAAAGTATAATGAACAGGATTCTCTAAGACCTAAAATTGTATGTGTAACATGTTAAATAAGATGTAAAGCTACAAATGTTTTTGCCATTAAGATCATGTTATTCATGGTTTTAATCAATCATGACTCCCAGCAAAATAACTGGTCTTTACAAAAGCGGTTAATGGTGAAATACAATCGTACTCTGAACACAAATCTAAAACTGCTCTTATTTTCTCACAATAAATGAATAGAAACAGAATTCTTCAGCAACACGACAGCTCTGGAATTCATTTCTATGTCATCTTTTCACGGCTAAAATTTTCTTAATTTGCCACCTTAATAGTTATCAGGGCTTTTCCAGGCAATAAATCCACTCAAGCTTTGGTCTCCTTATTCGTACCAAATGGTTTATTTCAAAACATTTTTTTCAGTGGCTGGTTTATCACCCAATCGTATTATTCATTCAACTGCTGAAAGTAAAGCAATTCTTTATTAAGTAATTATTATCTCAGATGTTGTGAGTTCTAACTTCTTTTATCTTGAAAACGTTTAGAAGAGCGAATGCGTTTTCTTTGTCGTTACGGATTAGCTGTAGAACTGGTTTCCCTTTAGTATTTTTACTTGAGGGCGTTTTAAAAATTCAGGTGTTTAAAGTAAAAATCTCATTTGTAAAATATCTTGTTTCTTATTTCCACGATACTATTCGATGATACAGGCGGCGGATTTCCGATAAGACGCTGGGGTGTTCGCCTCGTGACATGAGACTTGGGGGCCTCAAAATATATATCACAATGCTGAAACGGCAGGATTTTTTTTTAATCTATAATAGACTTGCACACATTTTTTTTGTCTTTGCTTAGGGGGAAAAAGAAATTCAATGAAAACGAAACACAGGGAGAAATAACTATGTCTGGAAAAATCAAAAATAAATCAATAATTTCAAAATTAGTGATATTCGAGAAATTTCTACGATGTAAAAAAAAAAAATCGTGTACTATTGAGAAAAAACAACCTCGCAATATAAAAACCATTTATTCCAAATAATATTATTAACTGAAGCAGATATGATGTGGACGATCTAAATGTTTTTTATGGGGGGAGGTAATGAGCAACTATATTTTATTTATTTGATTTGCTAGTTTAGTGTTTTAGAATGCATTATAATTTAAATGAACTTCCTGTCAAATTTGGAAAATTTCTTTTGGAATTTATTTCAAATTCGTTTGTAATTCCGTGTTGTAATTTCCCCCTTTTCCCCCCTTGGCTAACTGTGCTACAAGTCGACAATTCTCAGCTAATATAAAACAAAGAAAAAAAAGCAGGGGTGGGGGAATTCCTCTTTTTACAAGAAATGTCCCTGCAGAACCAAAAGGATGTGATATTGACCTCATCCTTGACCTCCGGTGAAGTGGATGACGTTTTGTAGAGATTTCAGTGTATTTTCGTTTCCTGTCGTCCATTTCCATTCAAGCATTTTTATTAACACGAGATTTTCTTTTTGCTGGATTTCTGACGACAACAGCTTCAAAACACACGAATATTTTTAAAGTGCAGAGACAAACAAAGCAGTTTTTAAAAACTTTTCTCAGCTATCATAAATTTATTCATTACCATTTTGGAACGATCCAAAGAAAATTCATTCTGTAGTTTTCTGTATGTGTAATTAAAAAAAATTAACGTAATTTATTACAAAATAGTGAAATGATCATTTTAATTTTGTGGCTTATCATTTTATTATCAATGTGATATTTTTAAATGAATAAAATGTGGTGGTGGTGGGCCTAATGCCACTTGGTCTTACCAAGCCCGAATAAGCGGAGATCTTTCGAATGAAGGCGGTAGTGTGCGCCTTTCGTTGTTAATGAGCACCGTTCAGTTGAATGGACGACTTTGCTTGAACACACACGACACAACCCTTTTCAGGGTAGCGGTCGAACTCATTCATCCATCCGCGAATCAGAATTTAGATCCAAATCAGAGACCGACTCATCCCTGATACAGTATCCCCAGATGTATCATTTGTTATGGAAACTTGGAGGACTTAGCAGTCATGTGCAGTAACGAGCCCCAACTGCCATTAGCCAACACGGTGGTCTTTAGACGAGACAAGGAGAGAACTCACTTCCTTTCGGTTGCGAGACTGATGCTCAACCAACCAGGCTACCGTGGGATGTAAGGGATATATAACTATATAAGTGCTCATAGTTGAAATTTTCTAAAGGCACATTGATAAAAAAAATTAGCCATTATTCTTAGGATTTATTTCTATGGAAAACATCTAAAACAACATCTTTCTTTTTCAGCAGATAATATTTTGATCTGAGAGGAGGGCGAACTTAATAAGTGTTTTATCTAGCGAATTACATTTAAAGGATGGACTTCTTTAAATGTTTTAAAATTCTAGAAGTTTTAAAGTATTAATCTCGTTAAATATAGATACGAGTTGTAATCAATACATGTTGTGTGTAACAA
>JAPMOQ010025202.1:53322-84359 GCA_026543055.1 Argiope trifasciata | reverse complement strand
AACTATGCAAGATTAGATTAATCAAATTTTAGTTATAATTTTAATATTTCTTTATTGCTCACTCAGGATCTTTATGAAAAGGCACGCAGTTTGGTTTGTGTTTTGTTTCGTGATTTAGACTTCACCAATCTTTAAAAGTGATCGATATGCAAGTAAAGAACGGATTTCTTTTCTAGCCCTGATGGGAGAAACCGTAATCTAATAAAAAGTGGCAAAACTTGGACTGGTATATTTATATTATTAGAAATGCTTGATAATTATGAGATAAAGACGGGTGAAAAAAAATATTCAAAGATGGTGGTACGGAAGATCTTGTACATGGACGAAAGGGAAAACCAAAGGTCATAACAAAATTAATTGTCACATATGCTATGCCCATTATTTTTTTTAGGAATTTAAATAAAAATTAAATTGACGTATTTGTTAAGAATAATTTTTCAGTTTAAAAACTTGTATGTTGAGCACTGTAATGTACATCCCATTTAGAAAATACGCAGAAATAAATCACTATCACACTATTATTTATATTATCAAAAAAATTAGAATTAAAAATGAAGATAAAAGATAAGTACTTTATTAATTCGATATATAATATTACGCAAATAAGATAATCATATGGAACACAAGAAAATGAATTTAAAAACGTATATAAGTTTAGTTCACGTTGTTTTCTAATCAATACAATTTAAGCAGAAGGGGGCCTCAGAGTAATTTAGTGCCTATGGCTTCAAGTTGTCGAAATTCGCCATTGGATACTACCATACACTATAGAACTTTTTATGCAATTACAAAGTGGTTCATGCTTTGTGCAAGCGAGTCACATTTTATTGATCGGTGGAGTTCATGTCATTATGTAATAACCTTTCTCGCTCTTACTCATCATCCATCTCTTAGTGGTTCAAAAAGTTTTTAGACTCGCACAGAAAAATACGAGTTAAAAATTTACTTTCAGCGCCCATCAGTAGTTTCAACCCTTAATAGTCTATGGTAGATGGCATTACATGACAGCATCAACCGGAGAATTTCAACGGGATGTCTTTTATCTTTTGAACTCGCTTTTACTGCATTGTGACAATGGAGTTGAACAGAGAAGCTTGGAAATGAAAATAAAGGATTATTTTAAAGCATAAAATATTGAAACTCCACCACACTCTCTCTATTCTCCATATCTTGCACCCTGTGACTTTTTTCTGTTCCTCAAAATTGAAAATAAAATGCGGGGAAGCAGATTTTACAGTGCAGAAGAAGCCGTCACAGAATATCAAAAGCAGCTGGACCAGTTAAGTAAAGATGAGTGGTCCTCGTCATTTAAAGACTGGTTTGTCCGAGTGGACAAATGCATTGCAGCCAAAGGGTTGTATTTCAAAATGTTGTAAATAAATTTATTTTTTATAGTGAATTCTAAACACTTTTTGAACCACCCTCGTAATTTAAAAGATAACAATTTTTGAAACGACCCATCATTTCTGAGCTCCAGCACACTTTGAGGGCGATACAAAAATACGTGTTCAGTGTAAGCAAGCAATCTCTGACTAAGGCAGGAGCATACGGGGCATTTGCTTCTGGATCCGGTATCAGAGTGGGGAGGAGGTAAATGGAATATAAAGTTTATATTACGTTCCCTTCTTTAATGAATTAAAAAAATAATCAATAAATAAAATGGACAGAATATTTCGTCTGCCGATAGGAGAGGGGGTGGCTTTATAGCGATTTTCAAGTATATTTCGATTTCATAGTTGGTATAGGTTTTAGTCAATTTTCTGGAGATATATCTATAATGAGATGAAAAATTTTAATATCTCCATAATATCTGGTTTTTCATCATAAAGTAGTGAAGCAGAAGGGGGCCATCAAAGAAGTTTTTGTCCCTGACCCCAATTAGGTAAGTTGGGCCCTGTGAGTAACAGAATATTTCGTCTGCACATTGGAGGTGGCTTTATTACTATTTTCATATATATTTAGATTTTGTAGTTGTTATAAGTTCTAGTCATTTTTCTTGAGATATATCTATAATGAGATAAAAACTTTAATTATTTTCATAAAATCTAATTTTTTATTATAAAGTAGTGAAGCAGAAGGGGGCCACCAAAGTTTTTATCCCTGACCCCAATTAGGTAAGTTGGGCCCTGTGAGTAAGTGATCCATCTTTCATTTCACTGCTATAAATGGTTCTATGGAGTCTATGTTCATTGTACCGTTTTTTCGCTCACACTGATCGCTTGACTCTTCGGCTTCAATTTGTTGAAATACGCACATTTAAGAGCAGATGAGAACAATTACGAAAAGAAACCTTTTACAACTGACCATTTATTTATCAGTGGCTGTGCAACCTGTTATAACGTTCAATGTTTGATGTGATAACTGTATTGTGTGCGCAGCATATTAGTTTATGGTTCCTTCCTATTATTATTTTAAGGTTCAGCGTTTTTTGAAAAAAAATTGTGTTAGTTTATTAATGTTATTACATATTTGTAAGAATAATATTGTACTTATTATATGTGTGCTAACAAGTCCACTACTTCAGAAGGTATGGGTTTAAGTACTAGCGCACGTTGTTGTAAAGGTGCAAAAGAATAGAAATTGTACGATTATCATTGGAAGAAAAACATAGATTTTTTGAGCGCCACAATAAAATAACTGTCAGTTTATTTAACTTTTTACATTTTATTAGAACAAGAACGACGATATAATGATATTATATAACATTTGCCATCTCTATTTAATGTATCTATGATTAATGAATTCTATGATTTGGGATAGATATTATGACGAATAATGTATCCAGAACATTCTTAGATACTGGTATGTTTGTGGAAACCTCAATTGAAGAGATTTATTCAGAATAATAATGATTTTCAACTCTCGCATACTTGTGCTGCCCTCGAAAAAAGTAATTCACTTGCATAAGCCCAGATTTTTTACTCTGATTTTCTTTTAGCACTCTCGGATAAAGTGACTTTCCCAGACTATTACTGGTTTTTGATTTTCTTCTGTCTAGTAAAAATAAACCCTCATCAACTGCATTATCAACATCGTCTCCTGTTAAGGAAAGAAAATATGAATGAAATTACTGTGCCATAAGTGAGAATCAAATACTCTACATAATATAAATGTGTGTGCATGTATAGCCGTATTCATAAAATGAATTATTTTCTAATCATGTGAATTCAAATTTCAGAATTGCACGTACTTTTTGTTTGCCACCCACTTGAGTCTAAACGTCTCTAAAAAGCTATCTTAGCTAATTTTGTAAAAATTCTCTTTGGGATGTATATAAATTCTAAATGAATTTCCAAAAAACCTTATTCTTATTTTCTGCCATCCTGTGCACTGTATTTTGCTCTCTAGTCTTGAAATTAATAGAACTCTTTTTAAAAATCTAAGGTATTTCTTAACACCATGAAGAACTGAAGGAATAATTTTAAAGAACTCATCGCCAATTGAAGGGTTTGCTGCAAAAGGGATGTACCTCCAATTACGGGAATTTGGAGTTACATTTATTATCATGTTGTAAAATAAAAACTTGTGTTTTTGTTGCCAGAAATATATAGCTCCAATCGTTAATTCTCGCGTTAACTCAAGCGATGGAGCTGTTTGTCTCATTTGTTTGTAGCAAAATAGATGTAGCTTCTGGTTTTCTGCAAACTTGAAGTTACCTCCTTTTTGCAGCAAACCCTTCAATTTCCTTTCCTACAAAATGTTAGAACATGAATAATACTTTTGCGGAATGAAACTATCAATAAATCTTTTTACATTTAATTTTTCATCAGAGTAATTAACTTATATTCAATATTTCATCATACCCGATTAATAGACTAAAGGAAACGAAAGCGACCCTACTGCAGAACGTTTGTGCTGCCAGTGCATTGTTTGGCTGGTATTCTCCAACTCATGCCCAATGAAATGATCACCACGTAAAGTCCCTTACTAATCAAATGATCACATCATGCTCTTATTTTTTTTTAGTTCATCAGATGGCGCAACTAGTGCAGAGCAGACTTTCCCATATTCAATATATCTTTTTAGTACTCTAAATTTACTCTACTATTTTCTTATTTTCTATTGATCGGACCAATGCAATTAATTCAGAAATGATAATTTTATACTTGGTTGCTAGGGCCAAAGATGGAAAAAGTTCAATGAGGTCTTTGCCCCCATAAATTAAAATCGGCCTTTACTATTCAATACCAATTTTGGAACAAAATAAAGGGCAGTAAGTTTGTAATACCAGTTAAAGATACTAATACACTCAAAGTTCAGAATCACAGATACAGTGTGTATGTGACAATCAAAATATTGCACATACACTTAATATTTAGCAATAAGTTTTGAAATACCGTTTTGACATTCTTCGAGGTACCAAGGGTAGCACAGAGAAATTTACGTATTTTATTAAAAACTTTATATAAACATTTTTACAATATGAGGGAAAAAATGCATGCCATTTTATTGCAGTTTCTTTACAATAATTTATTTTTGTAATTGGAGATATATTTTGTGATCACTTTGTAGAATAAAAAATAAACAAACTTTGAATTTGTTTTTCTCAGCTTCATTGAAAATTCGCATGAATTTCGCTAATAATTTGAAAGAAATCTATAAATTTGATATAAATTACCACATACCAAATTTCTTCAGTCTAGTTAATGTTTGTCACAGACTGACATAATGACAAACATATGTTTTTCGAACTCGGAAATTTGGCAAAATTATGACTTCAATTTTTTTTTTTTTTTTTCCGATTATAATACTTTCTCTGTACTTCGCAGGTAAGAAATGAGCCACAACGTTAAAAAGTTTAGGAAATTTCCTGGTCAAGATAAAGATGGCTAACCACAGGAAAATAAAGAAACTTTTCATTTGTCAATCAATTCCTATCATTAGTTTACACTCACTATATTATATATATATATATATATATATTGCTTGTTATATACCGGCTGGTCTCTCTAGAATATTAATTGTACTTGATTTTAAGTAAATGTCTTATATCATGCACAAATTCATGGTCCCCTCAACAAAAAATTTTTAACTTAAAATTTGGACAGATATTTAGAGTGTGTTATTTTAGTTACTTAACACTTATTCTGCACATGTGCGAAAACTTGCTTAATGCATAAAATTGCATGTCAAAATCTCATTAAAACTGTAATTGTTCACATTATCCACATCTAGCTACTATGCTACAATTTTACTATTTTACCTTTCATCAACTGTTGATTCCAACATTAAATTAATGAAGTATCATTGATATATAAGAATGCTCAACACAATGAAAAATTAAAATTGCACTAAACTGAAACAAATGCTAACAAAAATAAGTTAAGAACAGTAAGCCTTATTATTGAGCTATAATTTATTTTTTAGTATATTTATTATACAATGGTGAATACAATTAAAAAGAGGAACTTTTTTTTTTTTTTTTTCAAAAAAGGACAAACTAAGCAACTCTTGTATTCAAATAAGGTATCAAGTGATAGCTAAGCTCTTCGCGGACAAACCCTGCCATGCAGTGACCTATGATGCAGTAAGGCAGTGGCGCTGTGATCGCTTTTGTGTAGATATAACTCATTTGCTCGCCCAAGCTTGTAACGTAAGGACATTTTAAAACATCTAAATATAGCCTAATCCTTGTTTTTTGAATTGCTTTGCTTACCCATCTTTTTGAAGGCTAGTCGCTAACGTCTAGACGATGCCACAAGGTGGCGGATAGTTGGAAGACTCGAAGCGGGGTAATCACAGGCAGACTACGTGTTGTAGGGACAGCGGGATTATGAGAAATGTGGTTTCCACTCTGTGGAAACAATTCACAGAGATAGGGGCAGTGGTCTGACAACCTGGTCAAGTTCACAAAAGGGCAAAAACGCTCTTCTAGCCGAATGGGATAGGTCCACCACATCTGTCTCGTAGCCTGTATAATGATGCAACAGGGGCATCAATTTCGCGAATAACAGTCAGGCAGACATTTAATGCAGGTGGCCTGTATGCCAGACGCCCTGTAATTTGTATCCCTTTAACTGTGAACCATAAAAAGGTCGGTCTAGCATTTTGCCGAGAACACCTGTCTTGGACAGAGGTGGCTTGGTGGTAAGGTCTCGGCTTCGGAACCGGTTCTTGGTTTCAGGTACGAGACTAGATTCCACCGAAGAACCGTCGTGTAAGGGAGTCTCTTGCACGTTAAATCCATCAGGCCAAACGTCCTCCCGCTGGTGTAGAGAAGGGGGTGCCAGCTCAAGTGTCGACTTTATTATCTGACCCTGGTTCAAAATGGCGATGTCCGTCTCAAAATAGCCCTCGTGTTGCGTCAAAACGGGACGCTAATATAACTAAATTTGGACAGAGGATGATTGGGGGCGGTTTTTCTTCAGTGATGATTCGTGATTCAGCATGGGCAGCGACTCGAGTATTCTCATCTGGAGAGAACCCGGGGATCGATATCGGCTCTCTAACGTTGTCGAAAAGAACCAATAGGGAGGGCTTACCGACATTCATGTGTTCGATAGAGGTACTCGGACAGGTCAGCGGTATAGGGATGAGATCCTTGAACCCTCCGTGAGACTTTCCCACGGAGCACATGGACCAAATTTCCTCTTTATGGACGATAATGCCCGTCCACATAGAGCTCAGTTGGTATATGAATATTTTGAATCAGAGGATATTCAACGATTGGGGTGACCTGCGATGTCCTCTGATCTAAATCCCATCGAACAATTATGGGACGCCCTTGACCTATCAGTTGCAGCTCGAACACCAGCTCCAACGACTATTCATGAGCTCAAGGATGCATTGGTACAAGAGTGGGCATGTCTGTCACAGGGATTGACCCTGCTAAACAGTAAGAAAGGCTGCTGTGAGAGTTGTGCAGCCGTTAGAGGTGACCGTACACCCTATTAGACATGCTTTTCTCTAATTAACAGGATGCTGGTCAGCTACTGTGCCAGACAAGTGTCCAGTTTTAATATTTAAAGTCCAACTTAAGTCGATTTTGTTTTCCTGTAATACATGTCTTATATCAGATTACATTTTGATCAGATATGGTTTCATTTGCTTAGTTAGTTTTTTTTTTTAATTCAAAAAAAAAAAAACACCATAATTTGACTTTTCAATTGCTTTCACAAGTGTATTAATGAGCTTTATTTATAGATACAAAAAAAAAAAAAAAAAAAAAAAAATGAAAAACATGTATTAAGAAAGCAAAAATTCATTACGATACTGCCAAATTATATGAAAATGTAAACATAACCATCATTTCTTAACAATGGCAGTGAAACACATTAAATAATTGATGAAAATACGAAATTAGTACTGAGCCTTCTTACTTTTTAAATTTTACTGCAATAATAAAAAGTATTGATAAAAATTCTGAAAAAAAAAAAAAAACATTTAAAACTAAATTGGTATTATTAGAAATACAAATGTTTTAATTTTAAGCTTAAATTTATTTACTTGCAACAATATTTTCAGAAGAATATTTCCAAAAAGTACAAAATTTTTTTTACTTAATTTGTAGTTAAAATCTTTTTTTAATAGTTACGAGAAGCATATTCCCATCTTTCCTTGTATATTTGAGAAAAATGTCAGAGCTTTTAGTCAAAAAACACCTTTTAAAACAATTTTGTTATTATTGGTAAAATATCAATACCTTAGAAGAAAAAATAGGACAAATGTTCATCAAATTAAAAGAGCTTGTTATAATTTAAGCCCTCTTAAATTGTTTTGAGTAAGAGTACTTCATCTTGTACAGATTTTATCAAATAAAAAATTTGAAAAATAGAGACAAATTAAAGTTAATAAATTTTACTTAATCTTAGTTAAAATAATATTTTCTTCAATTTTTTTAAAAAACTTCTCTATATTTTACATACCTCAAATGTTAATTTCATTTTGTGTATAGAATTTTTTTCTTCTTCTAAGATCAAGAATTCATGATTGGCTGAAAAATTGCTTTCCTGCAGATTATAAAAACAGTTTTAAAAAAAATATTGTTGTTAAAATCTGGGGCCAAACTGCAGACTCCCATCAGATTTGTAGCCTTGATTTTAAAGGTTTAGTGTACAAATGCATCCGATTGAAATGAAATACAAGTTAATTACAATATGATTACAGAAAATTTTATTTAAATATGAACAACACTACAGTTAAAAAATATAAAACACTTTACAATAAATCTTTGAACATTTATATACATTCATGCACAAATTAGCTTTACAATAAAATAACGTGGGCTGTACGAATTATAATGGCTACTGCTTACAAAACTTTCCCTACTTTCATTTCCATTAAAAAATAATAATTAAATCAAGCACGAAAAGCAGATGTGATATTCATCGATATAGCTTTAGTAGCTAAGAATTATTCCTACATTCTTCAGTGAGAACAGTCCTTAAAACATGAAATGAGATCTAATAATGCTGCCACACCTGAAGTCTATTCTTACAAGCTCTTTAAATACTTAATAAATCAATTAAAAAATACAATTGAGCATTTTAGAAACATTCATTAAGGATCTACAAGTTGGTGTACTTTGGCTAGCCAGTTTTTTTTTTTTCCTTTAGCTATAATACAAAATTAAGCATAATTAAAATGAAAGCATATTAGAAAATTACATTACCCAAATTTCCATAATTACCTTATGCATTAAATGTAATGTCTTCTAAACTTTTACCATTCATACAAGAACTAAGACTAGTAATGTTATTTATACTTTCTATACATAAAGATGTACTGAAATGCAATTTACAATTAAAGTTTTACAGCCAATACAGAAAATGCAAAACAAATAAAATAAGAACAAGAAAGAGCCATCAAATTTTTCATTCTCCATTGACTTTAAAAACAAAAACAGAAAGTTATTACAATATTAATAAGGAATAAGAGTTTCAAAGCATAACATCCATTACTGCTACTTAGTTCTTAAGATCTCCAAAATAACAGAAAAATACAATATTTTATAGCATGTATTAATAAGTTATAAAATGTTTTTGAAATAATTTTATATACATTCTTCAATTACTTTCAATAATAATTATAACAAAAGAATATTATAATAATAACATTCAATAATTAAAAACTCACAATGAAATTGAACATTTGATTTCAGTTTCAATTTTATTATAGATTTTTACAACAATGCTGTTTAGTTTCAAAAACAAAAAAAATAATAGAAATATTGTCAATAAAGAAAACTCTGATTTAATAATGCCTAAAGTTTAATTTATAATAGTCATTTTATTGCATCTGTTATCATTCAGACACATTTTATTGCATCTGTTTAACTTTGCCCAATCATTTTCTAATGGAATACACTATCTACTATTAGTTTCATTTTTTTAAAAGTCAAATAAGCATTATTTTGTTCTTTCATTCATTTCTAGGGATAAAAAAGGAATTGAAAAGTAATAAGGTACTCATTTTTAAAAATATTTTAAGTACTTTAATGTATACAGTCATAAAAAAAAATCCACTAAATTTACAATAACTTTATATATATATATATATTCTAAATTTTCTATTTTAGTTATTTCATTTTTGTCTTTAAAATATATTTCCTTAAATCAAACTAGGTATTAATGGACTAAAAGCAAAATATTCTTGTATAGATAAAACAGAACAGCAAAATAAAAATCAAACTGGCACACCAAATAGCAGCATGTATGGCATAGTATTTTAAGAATATTCATTATAAATAACATAGAAAAATAATGTGTTTATCCTGTAGTATTATCCCTACCTACTAGTAAAGTTAACAATGAAGAAAATTGTTACAAATCACTTTTTAATGAAAATACTAATTTGTTATCTTGGAAAAATTACTATTGGCGTCATAGTGAAAGACTATTGGTTAAAATGATAATTCACATATGTGTAAATATATGAAAAGAAAACAAAAAAACCAGTTTATGCAGGTTAGCAAAGTAAAGAATAGAGGGGCTAATTAGATACATATGGACAGTTCTCTGAAAAATTAACACAAAATATGATTTTTTTAAAAATTACAATTAGTTTGAAAAACTAATTATCTCTATAATTTAATGTGATTTTAAACTATAAAAAAGTGTAAAATCTTGAATTACTTCTTTATAAAAGTAAAAATGCAAACTTTTAATAACCAAACAAAATTTCGTTTTGAATACAATTTTCTTTTCAAAAGCAAAGGACCCTCTCCAACTCTTAAGATTACTCAGGATTAGAGTTAAAGAATTAAGAAAGAAAAAGAATTAAAATTATCATATGAACAACTGCTTTTATAGAGGTGACTAGGTTGAATAAAATTTAAATAGGAAAAAAAAAAAAAAAAAAAAAAAAAAACAGAGTTTAATAATCTTATTTATTTTATCATTGAAATGACAGAATAATAAGAATAAATTCAAGACTAATTCACCATCTTTATATATGAAAAACTAATAGAATATTAAGTAACTGAGTTTTCTGTTAATATTCTAAGATTTAAAGTTGCTGTATCCACAATTATTAAAGAAATTTTTTTAAATGGATCTTTCAGGTATATAATTTAATAAGCAAACAAGTTTATTAAAAAGTAAATTTAATTAATTATATTATGTGAAATCCTGCATAAGAGTTAGAAATGTTTCCTTTCAGAAAGATTTCTAAATAATCAAATATTTTTAAAAATTTACATCCAAATTTCTTTAAATAGCGATGTTACAGAAATTCTTTTGTTGATCATGTTTATCATAAAAGAATATCTAATTTTGTGTGCAAACTATACTTTTTTTTAAGGGAAAAAAGGGGGGGGTTAGAGAAATGAATCGATATGTATTCAGATTCAGATTCATATCTCGATATATTATGGACTAGTTTCAGGAACGTAAACAAAAATGATGGCATTTTGTTGTTGAATATGTTTTTAAATGACATACAAAGCAAATTATTTGAAATTCAATCCTTTCACATTTGATTAATAATTGAAGAGTATGTATAAAATTGAGAAAAGTAAAATTCATTTAAGTGAAAGAGAACCTTACACCTTAAAATCTATGCCAGATCTTAAACAATTTAAAACAATTAAAATTAAGAAGCAGTTACTGAAGTAGAAATATCACTTTTCGAAAAGCCATTTAAACAGGAATCGAAGTATTTTTGTTCTGATGCAATAGGTTGGAAATCAAGAATCAATGATATGTAATGGATCAGCATAAAATGATAATTATTCATTTCCTACAAAAGTTTTAGTAAATACTGTAAAAACCACATTTAAAATATTTTGCACAGTTAAATAAAAAAAAGACAATATTTAATTTCCATACATATAAATGGAAATAGGACAAGTGAAATATTACTAATTATAAACTGATTGATTAGATTTCCTTATTTCTTCACTTTGTTTAGGCAAGCCAAATATATAAGGGTTAATTTTGGTTTACCAATCCAATAGAATGAAATTCAAATTTTATTTTAGTTGCCCATAATCTAAGCATATTTATTCCCTTTCTTTTCAAGATCAAGATCATTTTTATTCTATAATAGTCATAGTAAAATATTTAATGTATATTTCACTTGTCATATTTAAATAACAAACAAAACATGGAAAATTTACTGGTTGATGAAACTGGGAAAGGAGAAAGGGAGTGAAAAACTGTCTAAAAATTCTTTTTAATCATACAAGCATAATAAAAGATCTTTTTTAAAAACTATGACAACTTTTAAAAATTTTAAGCTGGAGAAGATTAAATACTATTTTTACAAATGATAATATAAGACAATACCAGTATTTAGTTGGTGACTACAGGGAACAGCAGCTTTTTAATTAAAAATAACATAATTTAAATGAAAAAAAATAATGTTCAAATAATTCATCATTAATATGAGAAAAAAAATTATTTATGCTGTCTTAAAATATTTAAATTAATGTAAAGCCCATGTACATAAATTTAGATAATTCTTTTACATAGCAACAACTAATTTTCATTCAAAAATAAGAAATAATAAAATTCATTTGATTTAACTAAACATTAAAACTCATAAATAGCAACATCTATATAGAAACTCCATCCACAATAGAAACTCCAAACCACTTCTTTAATCTTGGAGCTCAAATTTTAAAATATAATAAATTTCAAAGATTCAAGTAGGAATGGTAAAAAATAAATCTAAACTGAATAAATCACAAATCATTAAAGAGGAATACCAATTACAAATATAAGTCTGGTCAGATATATTTGTAAAATATGAGTAGTCCTAGACAGATACATGGAATGTATATCTTAACTCTCACCTTCATCTGTATTTTGATTGGTAGCATATGTCTTTTGCTGTGATTTACTCAGACTAGTTTTTTCAGAAGTTGGTGTATCTGTATAAGGAGTATCGGTATAGGGCAGTGGTATAGCTGCTGGTTTATCAGACGATGATGGCTGAGTAGTAATAGGATTATTTGAGCTAGAAGCACCCTGTAACAAAAGAAACATTTTATTCAGAATGCTGTAGTTGTTTAATGATCTGATTTTTAAACTAGATTTATTTAAATCAGTAAGCCAAACACTTAACATCCAGACATTTGATTTTCTATTTCTTTCCTACGATGTTTTTTTAAAAAATCGACAGAGTATGCTATATTAAGTCTTTAAAATGCCCTATCTATGGTTACTTTATTCGGCACCTGTAATCTTTGTGTTGATTGAAAAAAGAAGTGATGATAATAAAAATACTACTTAGGATATTCAGGTATAATATGAAAATATTTATGCACAGAATCACATCTGCACACTACTGTTAAAACGTGTAAAACAATATCATTATTAAGTGAGTACCCATCTGGGAACAACATATTTTTAATATAAATTTTAAACAATAATGTGTTTTATTATAAATTGAATATACCATTCCAAAATTTAAAAAAAAAACTCCTGCTTACTGATATTATTATTATATTCTTAGTCTCAGTTGAATATAGGAACAGAAGTAATATAAAGTATTATTCATTTTAAAATTTCTTTGTTCAGCAGTTTCCTTTTTTGTTGTTGTTCTTTCTCAATGCCAATATTTGTTTTGTAATTTAGAAATTGTATTATTTTGTTTTAATTTGAAACTGTGAAAGATTTCTACATTTTTTAAAGTAATTCAAAGATTTCCTACTTCATGAAACTCCTTACTTTAATAAAATCGAAATTAATTGGTACATATGAATAAATGCAGAAGATTTTTAGAAATCATATTAATTAAAATAAACATTAAAAATAAGTGTGAGCAAAAATATGATTCAAACAAGAAGCTATGCATAAACAAAAGATATGCAAAGACAAAAAACTTTTTTAAAAAATTGAAAAACAGATTTAGCCACAAACAAACAAACAACAACAAAAATGCTGGTTTTGGTAAATTTAAAGTAAAGAAAAATCCTAATAACATTTGTGTGTGAGAGTAAGGATATGTGGGTTTCAGCCAATATGGAAACCAAAGGCTCATTTTTCAAAATTTTAGAACAGATTAATAAATTATTTTCTCTTTCAGAAAATTTTACACATTAAATAATAAAAATAACTGCTTAAAAGTAAGCAATAAGTATATGCTAAACAACAAGATAACTACATTAATAATTTTATTTCATGCATTTTTTAAGTGATTTATGATAGCTTTTGTATACTTCCCTCACAAAATATGAACAGCATTCATTGATAGTTTATTTTATCCAAAACTATTTTCAAATTACTAATCTAGACTAGTCTAATTCACAACTAGAAGGTTCAAAAAATAAAATTATAGTTTCATAAAATGTAGAACTTTGTAAAAACTGTTAAAATGAAATGTTTTTATTTTAACACTACTTCTCATATATTTCTTTCAAATTTAAAATTAATCAGATAGCTAAAATCTTTTTAAATCAAAAGTTTTCAATAAAAAAATTAATAATACTAATTTTTTTTTTAATTTTAAGACATAAAAGTGGATTTATAAGTACCTCATCCAACTTTGATTTGGAATCGTCATGGTCTTCTTCATTATTCAAAGCATCTCCATCTTCTTGCTATAATACAGTATACATTAAAATATTTTATTTAATAATTTTTTAAATATTATTGAATTAAAAATATTTTAGTAATTTTATTTGTTAATCTGAATATTAACAAGGCAAAGGACATTTAAAAAAATTTGAAATTGCACAGTCATCTAAGAATACAATTTAGAATGTATAAGTTCTCATCAATAAAATGACTGCACATTTTTTACAATTTCTGAAGATCAAGCTAAAAATATTTTGGAATATGAAATTATCAAGACCAAAACATATCCCCAGCTTTCCCATCTGCACACCACTGTCAGAAATATCATCATTATTTCTTCTGGAACCAGTATACATCTTAATAGATTGAGGAATCTCTGAATAGTATCTGAAGCAATTTGATTAATTAAGGGACTTCTAATTTTTTAGTTAACCTTGATAGAAGTACAAAATGGAAGTACTATATTTCATCAAGGTCAAATCAAAACTGAAAAAGGAAGGAAGAAAAAAAAAACTGTCTTCAAACACTAGTTATTGAATGCCAAGTATGCAAAAAGAGAATTGTGTTGATTACAGAGACTGGAAAGCTTATTGTATATTATGAAAGCAGTAATTTCTTCAAAGGAAAGGGTAGAATATCACATTTACAAAGTACAATATCATATATGCAGTAATAGAGAAGTGTAGTAATTATTCTAATTTCACTCTTTTAATCTTATATTAATTAGTGTTTGATATGTAAGAGCAAATGGGGAAACCCTACTTTAGAATCAATTTTACTAGAAAGACATACGTATAGTTCTTAGAATGTTACCATCAGGACCCTAATTATAATTGGTATGACATTTTCGACATTTAAGCACCTTAACTCAACATTTACATATTTAAGCATTTGATTTTCAATACCATAGCTACTAGATCTAGTATGTACTTAAGGTATAGAGTGTTTTAAGCATATTTTAAATAATTTACAAAATGATAATTCATGTATACTGCTGGCAGGTAGTTAGATGATATCAATTTTTAAAAAAACTTGAGGTATTAAAAGTTAATTTATGCTTCTCAATAAATACATTATATCATCCACAATATGATGCCATTGATAAAAAAAAGCCTAACTTAACAATGTTTAATGATCACCTGTAATGGATTATAAGAACAGTGCCAAGTTTTAAATTGATTCTTGCATGATAACATTTTAAATTAAAGAGGTCAGATAATGAACTTTTGTATTTTATTTCTAATAGAACAGTGTTGAAGAAAGCCAAAAATTCAAGACAGAGCTCCTCCCTTAATATTAAATGCATCAAGATGTTTTGAAATTAGCTTTTGTCCACAAAATCTATTAAAGGCCCCAGACATGTCAGACAGCAGCAGAGTAATCAGTTGCCTTTTTTACAAACAGGAAGATCTTTCTACAACGCCATTAGCAAAAAGTTGACCTTCCCATTCCACATTCTTTAATGCTTGGGTTTTACCAAAGACAATGTTTAAAAAAACCCGATTTTATTTGTCAACTTTTTTAGAGTTTTGGATTCACAGAGGTGGTTTAGATCTCCTCTACAAATCACAAACCATCTGGAATTAATAATAACAATTGGTAACCAATTAAAAATATTACTAAAAAATTCTTCAGATATTCACATTTATACATAAATATATATTCAGGTACATACATAAATATATATACACGAGTATGGCCCATGAAAAGTAGGGATTAGTAAATATGAACAAGTTGACTCAATTATTTTATTTTCTCTTTAATTCAGAATTGCAGAATGAATCGTCAAATACTACAATTATAATGAATAGAAGAATATCTTATGATCTGGTGACAATTATATATATAAAATTAATTTTAAATTGTGTCATTTATATCACTAGATGACCATCTTTTAATAAAAATACTTTACAATTGTGCCATATTTTTCACATTAAAATGGGGAATAAGTTATGAAAGTATAAATTAAACTACATCTCAAATTGATATTTAAAAAAACTTTAGGAATTAATTATCAGATTATTAATATTCAAAATAAAATTTAAAAATGAAAGAGTAAGATACAATACTAATTAATATTTTTAATATATATCCATCTTGCTTTTAAGTCACAGTATTTCCCAATTATAACAGTAAATATACTTTACCTGTTCAAATTCATCTTCATCAGCCACTTCAGGCTTACATTTGCCACAACAGAAGTTGAAGCAACAACAGCAACAAAAACAGCAACAGAAGTAACACCCAGTTATTATTCCACATAATGCACAGAACGCCTGAAAGAGAGCCATTGAAATTATATTTGTTAAGATTTTGGATGCAAATACATTTCATTTTCTTTAAGATTAATTATAATTACAAGAAATTTTATCAGAAAAATCTATGATTATTTAACCAAGCAGTCCCCCCCCCCCGAATTCCTAACTGTATCCAAAGCAAATGATATATTTCTATACATTAAATGTATTTCAGGACGTTACTATTTTTTAGAATTTTTTTGTCCTTTATTAAAAAAGTAAGCTCTTATTACCACTAAATTGTAATTTTCATAAAAACAAATCTACCGTTTGTAATTTCTATCACAGAATGCTAATTTTAAAATTACAAAAATATTTACTATAAATTTTAAAGTACCAGTTTATTAAATTGCTTTTGCAAGTTAGAAGCAAAATCCAAATGGTTTTAAATACCTGCTATAGTATTCAACCTTTACTAACTAAAATGCAGACAATTAGATAATAAAAATGTATGAATGAATACATTCAAGACAAGTTCAGTTCAGTTCAGTTATATTAACGTCCGGTTTTAAAGCAACACGAGGGCTATTTTGGGACGGACCTCGTAATTTTTAACCACGATCAGATGAAGAGGACGACAACTGAAGTGGCACCCCCCTCTCCACACCACACCAGCGGGAGGACTTTGGCCTGACAGATTTAACGTGCAAGAGACCCCCTCACACGACGGATCTTCGGTGGAATCGAGTCTCGAACCTGAAACCTTCCGGTTCCGAAACCGAGACCTTACCACCAGGCCACCGCGGCCCCTACATTCAAGACAAAGTAATAATAAACAATCTGCTTTTTTTACAAAATTATTTCAATATATTATCAATTAATATTTAGAAAAATTTTCCATATAAGAAATACACATGAAAGTAGGATGAATTGAAAAGTTTTGGAAACAATATCACACTAAATAAGGCCACATTTGAACCCACAGAGTAACCATTTAGAATCATTACCTATTCGTAACTTTTTTAATATTAAAAACATGTAAAATCATACTGGCTTCCTTATTTTAGAGTGATTACAAATAATAATAATAGTTCACAAAATTAGCAGAAAAAAAAACGTAAAGTCTCACCTTGAACCAACCACTGGAAAGCACAAAATAGGCATTCACATTTGATTCCCCAAAATGTTCTGCAGCATACAATCCCAAAGATCCATATTTATCATATATATTTCTTTTGGTTTCATCTGTCAAAATGCTGTGTGCTCTATTGATATCTTTGAACTAAAAAAGTATTCACATTAAAATAGGATGTTTTATTAAAAACTATTTTCAGTAGAAAGTAATCTTTCTTTTAATTTGAAAAATTATAAATATTACATTTCATATAACTTGATTATTTAAATTGCATTTATATTTATAGCATAAGCTAAAGATTCTTTATCTATTAACTTTAAATGGATATAAATTTCAAATACCTTTTTATAAATATTTAGAAAATTCAGATGCAATGAAAATTTTAGTAGATTTATTAAAGATTATTACAATGAACCATATATTTTGGTGCTAATATTACAATATATTTGGAGCTAATAAATGCTAATATTATAGTAGTAGAACATTCTTTAAATTTGTTTGAACAATTTAAAGATTCTATTTTTTTTAAAGTAGAAACATTTGGTTCAGAGATTACAGTGTGTGTGTGTGTGGTGGTGGGGGGGTAGATAAGATGTTTACGCTGAATCTCCTGCTAGCTAAACTGCAAGGCCACAATACAGCTCTGGTTGTGGCTTCCCCGGGAATGGCTATAACTTTGCTTAACACTTGGCATGCGGGCAAAATATTTTTATGTTTTTCGCAGTCAGTCATTGCAGCGTGGGTCACGTAAAAATACATATTTAGTAGAAAAAATGTCCACTGCACGCGTAAGTTGGCGGTGTAGTATACTTGCACATTCCATTTTCAAATTTCTTCTTAATCTTGCGGGTAAAGATATCTCAACAAGCAAAATCACCAAAAACAGCAGATGGGTAGTCCTTTTGTAGCAATGCAAGTTAACAGTATGAGACACATACACAATGTTGTACAAGGAGGCATTAAACTGCAGCCTGTAGCACAATCGCGACAACCACAGAGTGATGGACGGCGTTATCGTTTTGCTTGCAGACGATTTTAGACTGCAGATCAGATTCTTAATTCTCATACATAACTATAGCATTAAAACTTCCATGTGAACTAGGTCGTGGGTAATAGCTAGTATATTATATATATTGGATATGAAAATGAATTAATTTTATAAAACTAGGCCTATAGAGTACCAACACCAAAAGACATAAATTATAAGTAAATAGAGAATATTCTTAATTAGAAAATGTTTTTTTATGCCAGTATACACACATACACTTGACTAATTCCTATTTAAAAGTAAAAATTTTTAATTTCCTTTTTTATATTATTAACTGTGCTATAACACTTACCTATATGGATCAGAACTTAACACATACATTTCTAATTATTTTTATTATAATTCACCATTAAAAAAATAATTTTAACATCCTAGAGCAATTGAACCATTAATTATTCTTCACTTTTGAAATGACTCTTAATCCAAATATTAATATTAGACATACGTATTATAAAAATATATATCAATCTTTTTTAAGTTATCATCAATAAAAACAATTTTCTCCATTTTTCCATTACAATCATTATTAATAAGATTTTTATCCAACATTTTATATTTATTTTTGTTTGAATTAGAGCACTAATTTTACCTGCCCTTTCATATATTATAATCACAAAATTAAACTTATATAATCTTAAAACTGCTTTTTTTGGAACATTTAATATGCAGTGAAAGCTCCTTATTTGCGCTTTCTTCATTCACGTTTTCACTACTCGCAGATTAAAAAAATGAGACCCAATTCCTTTATTTGAGGTTAAAAATTTCTTTATTCGCGGATCTAATAAGTACACACATAACAATAAAAGGATTCCAATAGGTATCCAACCCAATATCCTTAGTAAATGCCATAAAAAAAAAGTAAAATTGATCTTATTACAATTTTGTCTAAAGTATGTTGTTAAATGATATCGCCAAGGACTTTGACATAAGTTGCCTTCGCCGCGATCTGCGTTTTTGAGAATGTAAATTAACAAATTTGTAGAATTAAAAACTAAGAAATAATGTAGACCTAATGATTAAGAAATGAAAATTTACTCACCTCATTCCGAAGATTATTGAATCTGACGCAAGAAGGCAGATTTCAGAAATTGATATATATATATATATATATATATTATTTTGTCACCTAGGAACGTATCCCCTATAATCGCATATAAATTACCATTCCGTATTCACGGTTTCTGTACTCGCGGCATATTTACATATTACGGCATATTATATATATACATTCCGCGAATAAAGAGCTTTTACTGTATCTGAAATAAAAAGTTTGTTTTCATATTATTTATTGAAAAGATTAAAGTTTCAGCCACATAAATAAATAAAAACATTCAAAATTTTATAGGTAATAAACCAAAATAGGATTTAGTTTGCTTCTTCATATATTGCCCAAGGTGTACAATATTTTAAACTGGCATTTGATATTCATTAAAATTCAATACAGCTCAATAAAGTTTTCACATTTTCATATCAACTATGATATATTTTTTTTTTATTGTGATGCTACTTGTGTGGTAAAAAGGTAAGCAATAATCAACTAGTAGACCACAAATAAAAGAAAATCTTTTCATTCCAAAGCTTAAAAAGATTATTTAGTAAAAATCACTTTTTTTTGTTATTAACAGCTTTTTAAAATAACACAAACATTGAATATGGAATTCACAAAACAATTTGTACTTTTCAGATTATCTCAATAATAATGTAATAAGTAAACATTCACTAAAATTTTTTCATTTAATTTCATTAGTTCAGGAAAAGAAAGTTAAATTACCTTCTCTGCCACCTGTGGATTATCAAGGTTTTTGTCAGGGTGATATTTCAAAGCTAACTGAAATAAAGTTTAACAAGTTTAATACTAAAATAAAAGAATACATGGGCAGAACAAATACTTTAGTTAAAAATATGAATGTGGAAGATAAATAAAATTTCATTATTCTTATTAGATCATTTAAATGCACTAAATCATTACATTATTATTAAAAAATTTTCATCTTATTAGAGCATTAAATAGGAAAATTCCTAATAACTTTTGAAAATCAAGAAATCAAATTGTAAGATAAAAATTCATTATAAAATTTTTTTTACAATGAAAATGTCTTGAATAATTTTATAGTTTAGAATAATAGATATAGCATTTTGAAATATTCAGAGAAAATATTAAAAATATTTTAAAATTTAATTAATTCGCTTATTTTTCAAGCAGTAAAGCTAGTCGTAAATTTTGTTTAGCGTTTGAAAATGTGTTATATTGATGACCTAATGCGTAATATTTCGCAAAACCTCTGTTAATATAATTATATACATAAAATTTCTACAGTATGTCAAAATTACAAGAAAGCACTAAAATCAAGAATAAATTTCCTTAAATCTAATTACTCGCAAAATATGAGGGGGGAGCGGGAGCAAACCGAATGCTCGTTTTTTTTCTCCGTCTATAATTAAAATTTAAAATTTTGTAAAAAAAAAAGAGTTGAATTACAAGAAAATTAGAATGGATAAGTAGGAATATGTTTAAAAAATGTGAAAACAATGATATTTATTATTTTATGCACAATGCATCATCAATTATTTTAGTATTACAAATGTGTGTTTTGTAATTTAAGATAAGAATTCAATGATTAAAGAAAGCAAATTTATATTATACCTAATAAATTATTTATATTATAAAATAAAAATTATATTTTATTCATTATTACCTGACGATACTTCTTTCTGATTTCATCTTTGGTACTAGTCTTTGGTAATTCTAATATCTGATACAGACTATCACCAGTTGTGCTATAAAAAAAAAATATGATAAAGCAAAAAATGTATTTTAAAGCTAGATAGATTCAACAGGTAATTTATAAATAAATTACTAAATATGTGATTGTGTTTTAAAAGCCATTAAAAATACAAAGAACAGAAAATTCATAAATAAATTCTAATAATTTCAAATAATACTTTTAGAATTGCAGTTGAGTAAGAAATTACTTACCCCTATACCCTTCTTTTGACATTTTATATCAAAAATGGCAAAATTAAAATGTGAATTTATTTTTGCATTGCTCTTAAGAGTAGAATATTTATGTTTTTTTTTTTTAAATTCTATCAAAAATTTAAACAGTTTATTAAATTAAGAGAATAAAAGATTTGCTATATTTTAAACATGATAAAACCGAAAAAAATTTAAATATAGACAACTAAAAAAACATTAATCCCATATAAAACATATGAAAAGTGATCATTGATGTAAATTGTAAAAAAAGAACTGACAAGTATACAAAAATATTTTGATACATTGTTGGTTTAGCTTCATAAATATTTTATTCCAAAATGTAAGTGTTAATAACTTATTAAAAATTAGTGTACATAATTTTTTCAACATTCTGAAACACCAGAAAACCTTAAATAGAGTCAAATAAATTTTCTTGAATGAAAAAAGATTTTTAAAAAATGTGATTAAATTATCTAAATGAAATGCAAGGCAATCTTGAATTCGTATGTGCTTATACTTATATGGTACGGTTTCAAATACTTACCTGCGAGTCAGCAAAAAAGTTCATTGCTTTCAATTTACATCTTGCATTTCCATTTTACAGTTATTTCTATCTTCAGTAAAAAAAAATTTGTATCACAAATCTCAATAACAGAGATGTATACAAGAATAATTGATAATTTTCAAGGTAAGATTTAGAATTCTTTTTCTTGTAAATGAAACTTTACTAAATTCTTGCAGAGTTTTATACATCACTTTCAACCAGAAACAATTTTTAAAGTATTAAATTAATCACAAAGAGCAAAAGTAGAGTTCCTTTAAGTCTGGAAACTGTTTTCTCTAAAAGTTAATTAAAAAAAATAATTTTAAAATTATGACACTTTTGAAAATGTGTATTACTTGAAAGGGACAAAAATGGAATTAGCTGGTTTGCAATAACTAACTTCTAACAAAATTCAGAAAATAGTTGCAATATATAAAATCTTTAATATGATTCTTATACATTTTTAAAATCAATTTTAATTGACTGATTTATTAAATCTTTTTTTAACCATTCAGATCTTTCAACTTGCAAGCGGTGTAGTTTCAAACCTTCTGTAAGAAATACACAATTCTTTGCAAATAAACTTTCAAAATAGAAGTCATGCAAAGGAACTATTCTACTAAAAATATTAGAGAAAACAGCAGCTAATAATTTTATAAAGACTATTCTAAATAGAAGATAAAGAAAAAAAGATAAAATTATTCAGTGTTGGATCAGTGATAATGCACTGAATATTTTCATATCCTTCAAAATTAATATATTATATGAGATAAATTATATTTAAACTATTTCATTATACAATTTATATATTTAAAAGGAAAAATTATGCTTATTTTAAGTAAAATAATCTAATATTTTTTTCTCTCATCTAAAAAATTTCCAGCTGGTTCAAAGCTAAGTTTTTAATAGTTGTGTTTTAATATCTAATTTATATTAATTAAATAATATTATTAGGGCTTTGTAGGAAATATTAGTTTTTCTTGTAGAAATAACTCAGATTTTTTTACTATTTAAATTTTAATTTTTAATACAAGCTCTTAAATTCTGATAGGTTAATTGCTAATTTGAAGCTGTATAAGTGACATGTGAACATGTTATCCAAGCATGAGATAAAAAAATTGATCATAATGGAAATAAAGGTTAGATGATGAGGATGACATAAGAATTTGTATCCCATAATTCAAACTTTCATGCTGCATTAACCCAGCATACATAGTGAAGTATTTCAGAGACAACTAGGTATCAACTTAGAAATTGAGATTCCAATACCTGATAAAAAATCTTTGATAGTCGCGACTTTATGAAATATTAAAAGCTCAGCAAATAAATACTTATGATCTTAGATAAGAAATTTCTAAGAAAACATCTACAAAGAAATGAAATAGCATATAAATAATTTTAACTCATGATTCCATTAGCAAAAGCTATTTTTAAATCTCTCAGAATTGGTTAATCAACAAAGTAGAATAGAAAACACATATTTAAACTTTCAATCCAAAATCAAGTGATTAAAATATAAGTATTTTATTTCCAATTTAAAAATAGAGAAGCAGTAAAAATCAATTCAAAAAGAAAATTTATCATGTTTATTGTATTAGAACCACTGAATATAATACATCAAAATGAAATATTGAATATTTAAATAGCAACATATATTTTGCATAAAAAATGAAACAAATTAATAAAAATTTATAATCAACCACCTCATGATTATCAAACTTAAACCAAAACATATCAATATTTCAAAGTAGTTCTGCAAATTCTGTAAAATATTTTCAATATGAAACTCTAAACTGGAATCTTTCCATATAAAAAGTAAATAAATGATTATTGATAGTTAATAATTTAATTATAAAAACCAACACTCAAAATATCCATAAAAATGTTTATTTTAGAGAGAAATAGTAAATTTATTTTCTTCATCTTCAATTCATAAGAAAGTGTGATTTGTTATCTTTTTTGATGGCATAGGAGAAACAGAAGCATGCATCCTTGTTTTCTTTAGTTGCCATAAATCCTGCTATCATGGAGATAGTGATAGAAATAAATATCATGACTTGAAATTGTATATATAGAAAAATTAGACAGTAAATAATCAGTGTTTAAAGAAAAGTGAAAAACAAATCCAAATGATTTTGCAATGCATATGTAGTTCTACAACATAAAAAAAAATTCACTCTACATTTAAATATTGAAATCAATTATCCATTAAAAGCTCTAAGCATATATGATTTAAAAAAAAAAAATCTACTGTCAAGACGAAAAATTTATATGCACCCAATTCCATCATAATTAGTAAAAATGAATTTATGCCTTACAACTATCAAACAAATTACTCTTTATAAGAAATATGATTATATTACCAAAAGTTATTTTAAAACACATAAGTAGTGCTATTTTATAATTAACGTGCAAAATTTAACCCTAGGTACTAGTTTTACATCATAATATTTCTACATATAGTCTTTAACGTTTTTGATATCCATGTTTTACAGCAAAATTATAGCCCCCCCTCCCCTCACAAAGAGAACCAATATTAACACATTAAAGGCGGGAGTCATAGTACTATGATTTGGTCCGCATTATCTAGCATACTTTAGTCAGGATCCCCCGCTTTTGATGTGTTAAGGGAATATATTCACTACAATGCCAAAACTTGAAGTTAAATAAAAATGTGTTTTCTTTAAATTTGATGCATTTTTTAAAATCAAAATGAGGTTCTCATTTAAATTATAATTTAGTTAGATCCAACACTAAATTCTACTAAATAATCTATGGATTCATGCCAGGTTTTCAGAAGGAATCTTACCTTAATGATAGTGTGTCCGTCATTAAGTCTTTTCTTTTGAATGTTAAATAGAGTAGAAAATTATGCAATAGATGGAAATACTAGCATTGTATATCCTAGAGCACAGAATTAACAACATTCACTCTCAATGAACATGTTAATCCATTCAATCACATAAAACAAGTCATAGCTCAATGAATTTAAATTCAAAGATTGATTAGAATATTTTAAAAATTTAACATCAATTATTCAAACTGACACAGTATTTGGCAATGTTTAAAATATTTTAAATACTTATATTATTTGCTTTCTTCTCTCAAGGTATAATTTTTATATCTCTGTTAAAAAAATACTAAATTTATCAAAATTAAGGCAGTAAGATCAGGCAACAGAAACAGAAAATCTAATGTAAATTCTAACATCTTGCATATTAGTATTTGATATAAATGGCTTTCTACAAAGATTTTATCCTATCTACCATCAACACTATCATTAAGTCAGCTGACTTAGATGCAGAAGAAAGTTCTTGAAGAAAGAAATGTTCCATCTTAAGACAAACATATCAGATCATTTTGACAAAAATCATAAGCTTCTGACTGAACTGAAATGTCTTTTTCAACATGAAATATAGCAAAAGAATTCATTTTATTATGAAAATGGGTATATTATTAAGAAAATGTTTCAACAGAATTTAAATAAAAACAGTTTTTTTTTTCATTTAGTAATTCCAAGAAATTTTAATAATATAAACCATTTAAATAATAATCTGTGTCTGTGGCAATACATGCATTCATTCATTTCTGTGACACAAGTAATTCCAATCTGAAATGCTTAAAGTGATCCATTTTAATGAAACCAGTAAAAAACACCTTAATCATCAAGTATTTTTTAATGTAAAAACAACAACAACAACATTGTACTTAAAATATAAATATACTTTTGGAATTATTGTTTTTGCTTTCCATAACAGCATTTGGAATGTATCTCGACCCAAATTGCTAGCATTCAACCTGCCAGAACTATAGGGGGTAAAATACACCTGAAATACTGGCACATGAATAGAATTAACTCTATGAAAGTACAGGAAATAACAACTATAGATTTTGAAAATTTCAATTAATTTTATAAAAATGTAATAGTACTTATACAAAAGAAACCCATACATGTGTTTGTGGAACCTAAGAAAAACACCATTCACTTTAGAGAAATAGGTAGAATATTAAAATTTGAACAATTCATTTAAGAAATATAGTAATGATAAAATATCTCTATGTAACTACTTACCTAAGCTTACGAGAGGGATGCCCTGCCATCAGGTATAGTATAATAGAGATACAGAAGTGAAATTAAAAGATTCAACAGTCAAGTTAGGAATGTCTTCATCTAAGGATTTAAAATAATTATTAAGAGTTTATGATATACACATTAATTTTTCATCATGAAATAAAGAACTTAGCAGAATCTCAAAATTTATAAAATTAAAGCTTTTGCACTAATCTAAAAATATATATATATATATTCCAATATATTGTCGATTTTTATTCAAAATTTCAAATATTTTAAATCTAATCATTAAAAGCAACTAATATCAAATGATACCCTAGGAATCAGAGGAAAGATTCAAAATAACATTAAAATTTGATTCTGTTTATTGGTTGAACTAAATAATGTCATTACATTTATCTATTTCAATAAAACATTCAGAATAAAATTCCTTAAAATAAGTAAATTATAAACTACAAACTACCTTTAGCATAAGAAGAATAATATAATTAAAACTTCAAAGCCTAATAGTTAAAAGTATCAATCTCATGTAGTGCAATTGATATACGTCAAGCAGAAAGAAATTTATAAGTATCATAACTCAATACTTTTTATTTTTGTTGAAAACTAATACTTTATTTACTACTTTTTAACAGTAACTTTAACTGTTTACCAAGATTTCATTTTCTGGTCCATTAAATTAAAAAAACATTTTAAGTTACAAATAAAGAATGAAAGAAAAAGATATCAAAATAATTCTTCCTCAATCCAATTAAAAATAATATTATCTTAATAGGACTTACAAAAGAGTACAACCTGGAATCATCTCTCCAAGGATAATTCTGAAATATCTCATTTTTACTTTTATTTATGGAATATTTTTTGAATCTAATAACTTAGATTTTGAATCAGATGTACAGCAACTAAAATATTTTTCTAAGATTATATAGCATTCAATCTGCCATTCTTGAATGAGATATTATGTATAGCAATAGCTGATTAAGATCAGCTCAAGTTTATATTGAGTAGATATAAGTATATTAGAAGATGTATAGATGTAAAATGCAAGTAAAT
This sequence comes from Argiope trifasciata, assembly GCA_026543055.1. NCBI lineage: Eukaryota > Metazoa > Arthropoda > Arachnida > Araneae > Araneidae > Argiope > Argiope trifasciata. The sequence continues at coordinate 57,332 of JAPMOQ010025202.1, read as the reverse complement.
CAAACAAGAAGTTTAAAGAATGAGAATAAACTATAATAGAATAAATAATGCTTGGTAATTATAAAATACTAGATGCCTTTGGCAACCAGCTGGTTCGCCAGGAGTAATGTGTTCTAAAATTTTCAATTAAATACTTATGCACCTTGCTCTCTTTATAACTTCTCTGCCAAATATATTTAAATTTCGACAGTCACGTAACTCATATTATTAAAGAAGCCTTACGATTATTTGTTCATTGTGCTATATATATCTCTGATTTGCAATAAGAGGTCATGGAATTATGTGGAAAATATTACATTTTATATTTGTTCCATAACATTACGCTTCTTTTTAAACATGTGCTGAACATCACATTTATTTTGCAATAAGAGTTAATTTAACTATTCAGTTTCTGTCAAAATATGGCAATCACTGATACACACTTAACGTGCTCTGGCAAGTTAAATTCTACTTTTATTTTGCGTGAAATTAATTGTCGGAAAATATATTAATATTTTTTTTAAAAAAATTATTAAAAATAGAAATTGAATTTATAGGTAAAAACATTGGAATCAATGAAAAAAGTAAAACATTTTTGTGCTGTAATATTTTTGGAAATTATCGCAAAAGAATTCCAAATGTTAGCACTATTTTTAATTATTTATAATTTCAAAAAAATTCGTCTAAGAGTACTTTTTCATCCTCCAAAGTATATACGTACATACCAAATGCTGTATCTCTAGATCATATGGTCTGGTGTGTAGAGCATTAACACACACGCACACACACACATTGATTCATATACGCAAATGCTTATTCATTTGTTTATCAGCCTTGGAGTAATTCCGGGCATTGATTGGCCTGAAATTGATATGTTTCTTAAGGTGGTGGATGAAAAGATCTTTAAGAGCATTTATTAATAATAAGATTCCTTTTTTTAATAAATCAGTCTGCTTGAATGATTGATTTAGAAGATTGACTGATGTAGCAACTTTTACTTAAAATATTAGTAAAAATATTTTCTAAAATGTAGTTCACACAGAGAACAAAGTATGAAAGTATTGACTCAAGTTACATAAAATGTAATAATTTACTTCATTTAGACCAAATCTGTTCTAAACAATATGTATGCCTATTACTAATGATTTACAAATTAGCCATTGGACCTAGCTTTGAATGGGTATCTTGTATAAATCCAATCACGTTTACAGTAATTAAAGCTGATTTATTGAATTAATGATATAGATATTGCAAATGATCATAGAAGCCTTTCCCTTGCATTTATTTTTTAGAAAACGTAACATTTAACATTTATTTAATTTCATCCAGTCATGTGCTGAAAGTTAAATTTTTTTAGATTTAATTGGCAATTAAAGCTTTATTTTTTAATTTGAATTTCTGTCAATATGATCATAACACTTTATTAAAAGCTATTTTTTCCCTTTGCTCATTTTATCATTTTCTGTTTGTTGTAAATTTTATTGCTTTATCCAAAATATATTGTTGAAAAATATGGTTAAATTATTTGATTAAAAATAGAAACATAAATTATATATTAAAATACTGCTACAATTATAAAGCTATTTTTTTAATCTTTCACTTGACGTAAAAATCATGCTTTTGTAATAATATATTCGGAAGTTATAGCAGAAAAATGCCAAAATTTCGCTTAATGTAAAAATTAAAATTTTAATTAAAAATTCAAAAAAATCACTCTGAGGTGCATTATTCCAATCCCTGAAGTATACAAGTGCCAAATTTGGTAGCTGTAGATCTAATGGTCTCGTCTGTAGAGTGCCAATACACACATTGAGCTTTATTATAAGTATAGATTAATACAATATATATACAAACATTCACATTTTTTTTAAAGAAAAAAGAGTAAAGTTCTGAAAATATTTATACTTTTAATTGTTAATGATAATAAAGCAATGTTTCGAATATTTAGAATAACAGATGATAAAAGCCCCAAAACTAACAAAATTTCTATGAGAATCATCCTTAATAATGCATTTAAATATAATTTGATACTTTTATTTTTTAAAGTATAGTAGATGCAAAAGTGAGAGTAGCTAATATAAGAAGAAAGGATCTACTTGAATATCATAATATTTTTAAAAAGTCAGGTATTTTCTATTGATAGTAAGGAACAAAATTACGTAACAACTAGAAGCTAAAAATATCAAATTTCTCTCTTAACATTTTGAAAAATAAAGCACTAATTTTCATCTTTAAATCTTGAGTTTCTCAGTAAATAAAAATAAACCATATGTATAAAATATTATTTTTAGTATGTTTAAAACACACTTAAAAAATATCCCAAAAAATTTTCCAATTTCAGAATATATTCTCTAAAACATCTTTAGAGCTGAGTATATTTACAAAATAAACAGGTTAAAAAAACTACACTGGTTTAGAGAATCGGCAACTGCTGAATCCATAAGCATTACACGGCAGAGATACATAAAACGCGGTTAACTGTTAACATGTGAATAAGCACTCCCTATACAATATTCTAAATAGGGGGGGGGAAGGCTCTCACATTCTTTTAGATAGTAAGAGTTATTCAAATTTCGTATGAATTTTCAGAATAGTAAAACATGTACAGACCGCTGCAAAAAACTATATATCATATATGATGATTAAAAAGCGTTTGAGAAAGTATGGCAGATTTAGAGTTTGGCATACTACTGCAGAAAATATGACAAAAGTATTTAAGAAAATAGTTCACACCAAAATTAAATTTTCTTTTATACTTAAGAATAGCAAATGATTCAATAAATGAAACAAATAATAATTCAACTTTTGACACATAATTCATTTTAAAAAAATCAAGCTTTATCACTAAGCATTAACTGAAATGAAATATTTACCTAATTGCATCCAACTATTCCTTCCCCAACAGTTTATACGTAAATTAAAACACAATTCCCTCGCTGCACAGACGAATACTTCCGAAGTACACAGACCGCTTTTTGACATTAAAAAAAAATAATAAACTTACGCAGTCACAGTTAAAATAATGCACACAACAATAATAAAAACTGCGGGGTAAGATGAACAAATGAAGTCATTGGCGGTTGTTCAAATGCAATTTATGATTCAAATGTATTCTTTATTTATCTATTTTTCATTGCTCAGTTATTATACTGCTTCAAGTATGTGTGACTTTTCCTTTTCTAGTGTCACTACTAGGGCGAATTTCTGCTTTCTTTGTTGCGTCAAAACATGGTATTGTGAAAACAAGAATACAATGGAAAACCAATAAAAAAAATACTAAAAGGATCAATATCTTTCTCAAAGGTATTTTGGAAGAAGAGAAAGCTAATAACACCACTGAGTATGGAGCCAAAGATGCCAGAATTATTATAAACACCATTAATGATGGTTGTTTTGCTATCTCATAAAAAAAATTCATTTAACTTTCGGCAATCTTCTTCTAAGGGAGGATAATTACTTTGTTAAAAAAAACTAATTATAGTAACTAGTCATTTTTCAACTGTCAATTATTTTTTCAAACTAAAGCAAATCGAAAATGCTCTAATTAGATGCAGGGCTCTTGAAAATCATTTACAACTTAGGACATCGATGAAAATAAACAAAAGGAAAACTTCAGTTATTGAGTTCACTGAAAAATCGTAAAGCGTATCGTAAAAATAGTAAAATTCAAATTCTTAGCCCTATCGACACAAAATACAGAACATTGTCCAATCATTCCGATATTGGCAGGTATGTAGATAATTGAACAGCATTGTGTAAATATTTTGCAGTATATACGTTTGTTTTTATACATAGGTCAAAGTAAAAATATTATGCACGGATTAGGCATTTCTATGGTTTTCATCCTGTATGTTAATCATTTCTATTACATACATTTTCCTTTGACTCGTGTCAATTCATTTACCGAACAATGATTGAAGTGTGTGGTGACATCTTAATAAGCCAGTAACTACCACTAAGCATTGGTGGCCATTTTTGTATAGTGGATAAGTTACTGGCTTTCAAACCCGAATATCGCAGGTTCGATCCTT
>JAPMOQ010025202.1:0-53312 GCA_026543055.1 Argiope trifasciata | reverse complement strand
GGATAAGTTACTGGCTTTCAAACCCGAATATCGCAGGTTCGATCCTTGGCGGAATTCAACCTACGTATTGGCACAATTCCGCCAACACACCTACGCCAAAAGTGTTTCCAGTTCCACAAATGTCAAATTACTCTCGGTCCGTGATTTTCCAATTCTTCTCTGAAGTTTGGTTTCATATTGCTTATGAATTATAGCTTTGTAAATCTCAAACACAAGAATCACTGATTTATACCCTGCATAATTTCATGCATTATTTTATACAAAAAAGTTTTATGTTAATTTATTCGGAAAATTCAATCCAGTCATATAAACAATGACAAATTTCAAACATATTACAGTTTGGTTTTCTTAAAAATGTAGCAATGTTTGGATATTTATCAACAACCATTAGCCATTAAAAATTGAAAAACATTGAACTTTTATGATTTTAAATGAGTCCAAACTTTTTTTTCTTTAACTATTCAAAAATTTAGTAATCAATAATATTGCACCGGTAAAATATGATATTGTACAAAAGATTCGGAAAAAAACAAATTTTCACAATCGAATTTTAATGATAAAGATATTAATAAATGTGTTATTTGAAAATTGTTAACATTACATTTTTGTAAAACATTGACAAAAAAATAACAAGGATATGAATGAAGTCCGAAAGTGGTTTGTTTTGCAAACATATTGAGTAGACATTAATGTTTTCTTCCTAGTCCATTAAAAATATTTCCTATCAGTATAAGTACAAGCTTTATGCTTAGTAATAGTAAACGATTTGTTCTGCTGTTCAAATGGCATAATACCAGTAAGTATCAATGCATGCTCCTTTAAATTTGGTTGGAACTCGCAGCTGATTCCTAAAAACAGTGTAATAACTTACTGCTGATTTCTAAAGATGTTATAATTTGTATAATTAAAAACACTCACATGCACAAATTCAAAATGAATGGAAGCCTAGATAATTGCATGTGACATTAACTTAGCAACTTCACTTTGTAATTTCGATAACGATTATAACGATTTCTAAAATCTAGTTTAAATATTACTTCTTTGGGTACACTACTTAATAAGAAAAAGTAGAAATATTCTATATTGCAGACAACATATTTTAAAATCTGCTTACACTGAGAAAATTATTAGTATTGTTAAAAAATAGAATATTGATTAGCAATATACTTTACTGATTTTGTAAACTGTAAATACATATGAATGAATGTAGCACTGAAACTATAGAATAGGATATTGTCTATATGTATAGTTTCATTGTTTGGAGAAGAATGACAGCGCAATTTTTAGTTCACATGACAGAAAATTTATTTTGCTCAAGCTACAGCAAGAAAATAAGTGGCGACTGAGAATCAGTATTTCAATGCTAAATATTGTAATGAAGTACTTCAATGCTAATGGAAAGAAAATGGAAACACAAACTATGTAGCATTTTTGTACAAAATAATTAATGCTTTTTAAAAATATTTTTAAAAGTTTGTATTTAAATATTGTACAAACTATCATCACATCAATAGAGGAGACATTACAGTGAATTGGTGTGGATATGAGCATTATTTTAGATTATAACCCAAGCTCACAATAAATGATGTAACCTTCTACTATGCTGATATTATTTTTCCAATTTTGAGTCGAATTATGCATTACTACTAGTAATTATTTTTTTAAAGTCATTGATTTATTTCTATACATCATAATTAATACTATAAACAATACTTAGAATATCTTTTGTGTTTCAGAAAAATAAAAAATAGAAACATTTATTTAAAAAATATTCTGAGATCAGCAGTTGAACAATATTTTTTTTGTTATTGTTTCTTAATAAAATTAAAAAGTAAATCCCTCACCATTTAATAAAACAGAAGAAAATTTTCAGAATATGCATGTGTTTTCTCATAAGTTTAAGCCTACCAGAGAACATTCATATCTTATCACTTTATATATTCACTTTATTAATTATATCAGAATTTTAAAAGAATCTCATAAATGCATATTATCTTTTGTTTTCGATGGCTATATTGTTACATAAGTCTAGTTTTCTTATTTAATATAGAGGAAATTATTCTCACAGAAATTTTATATTGTTGAAAGAAAGGAAAGTTTAAAGTCTTAAAAACTTTTATTAACATTCCATTTATTAAAAAAAAATCATATTTTAAACAACAAATGCATAAACAAATCTCCAAAAAATGCAAAACAAATGCTTTCAAAATATGAAATTCACTTAATATTTCACAGAAATTGTTTTTTAAAAGCAAAAGAATATTTCTTTGGTCCAAGCAAAACAAATAGCTACAGTTCTTCTCAAACTTTTTTCATTCACAATTATAGATATCCTAATCATGATAATGAAAACATTTCAAATTAAACATTTAAACAAAGTTTGGAGAAATTGTTCAGTTTTATTAATAAGTTATAATTAACAATTTTTGGAATTTATTTAAAGTTTGATAGAAATATTGTATATTTTAAGAATATGAAATCTAACACATAAAATTAATTTGAAAAAGGTAAAAAATATTAAACAACTTAAGTAGTAATGCAAATAATAAAGTTTGAGAAAAAGTATATATCTCATGCAGCAACTTTACAAATCAAGTGGAAATCAACACTTCTAATATTTCAAAATACAGTAAATTTTTGAGAAGTATATACATAAAGTAAGCAACAGAACAAATTATTGCAATAAAACAGACAATCACACAATGCAATTTTGACATTAAAATGCTTTTTTTAAAGGAGAATAAAAATTTAGTTGTTTTATGATAATTGAAATATTTCTTTTTGATAAAATACATTATACATACATACAAAAAGAGTAACTGGAAGATTTGTTTATTGACTCCTAAGTACCTTACAGTTTGATCAGTGGTAAAAGAAACTGCTAATGTACTTTATTAAATGATAACAGATTCATTTAACTGTGCATCTAGCATTACATTCATTTGCCGAATAAATATTAATACACATAATACAGATTACATTTTATACTTTGAATTATTTTTAAGTGAGTTACAATACTAACCATTATATTACAAACTTTTACATTGATCTAACATAAATACAAATTTTTCTATTTGTTGATAAATTTTGAAAACACAACCTAAAAACCATTGCAATTGTTTACTATATCATTTGCATAAATAGTATGTTTTCCTCCTTTGCTAATAAGAAAGTCACAAATTTTATCAAACACATTAAAAACATATGTGGCACTAATTATTTATTATAATCAGTGTTTATTTAGATTAAAATACATTTTAGAAATGCTGTAAATTGGCAAATAAAATTTAGCTATTTTTAATCACATGGAAAAATCTTAAAGAACAATTATTTTTATTAATAAGTAGCCATTTGTTTTTGTTTCTATATTGAAAAAAATCTGCATTTCCTCTTTTTGTTTGAAAAAAAAAAATAATGCTGAAAAGTAGAAATACATATTGAATTATATATATATATATATAATCACTTGCACTTAAAGCAAAGTTTAAAATACATGCATAATAAGAAAAGCTCCATTCAGCAATAAATTATATAGAAGATTTCATATCAAACAAATTATAAATAACAACAGGCACAAGTTGCACATGAAATTGGATAGAAATTATAAATATTATAAATAAGAAGACAATAAATACAGGCAAATAAAAGAACAATTTTTACTCGTATAAGTTTATTTTGACTGAAATTAGGATGTAAATTGTCCTAACTAAAATCACTTTTTAATATATGATTTTTTGGTGGGATAATGAAAGAATTGGAAAAATCTACAGAGACCTTTGTCTCTAAATACTTTTTTCCATGATGTCATAATCAACTTACACTTAAATTCAGAAATCTTTTATTCTAATTTTATATATTCAAAGGAGGAAATTAAAATCACAGAGGAAATCACAATTTTTAATTGCATATTATGCAGTGATGTCTGTGTCTAATATAAAAATCCTTATCAAGCTGTATAATAAAATAATAAATTTTTAAAAGTTTTAAAAAAAGTTTCACCATGGCAGTCAGTGTCTGTCATAAATTAATATCCCAAAATGCACTGAATTTAAAAAAAATTCACAATTTCATAATCACAAAGTTCACAATCTCAATTTATATTCAATATTACAATTTATTTTTGTTATGATTTAATCATGACAATTATGTAATGATAAACCGTTTTTAATTTTCTTTCTCAAATATAATGAGAAAGTGTGTTATCGGTAAGGGCAGTTTATATGCTCTAGGTACAAGTCATAAAAGGTGCCAGGAAGACATTTTTGCATTTTATGTTTTAACAACTAGAAATCAATAAATGAAAAGGGAAGCTGTTTGATAAATATTAAGTGTAAGAGCTATTTATCTTTGATATGCCAACTATTTACAAACGAAAAGAGGTAGAGGAAGGATGATTTTTACATATTTTCTAAATAAGAAGGAAAAAGATGACTTCTTATAGAAATTTTTTATCCCCTCCGCTACAATGATAACAAAATTATAGATATTTTCCACTGTATGTTTTTGAGCAATGATTGTCAAGATACAATGAGCACACATATTTATGCAGTATTTATTTGCATATTCTGAAAATTATTATTAACTTTTAAAAGTTAATCAGACCACATTTAACACCAAAAATAAACAGTTTGAGAGAATTTATTTAATTTTTATGAGGCAATTTAAATGAAAGAAAATAACTTCCATAATCACAATTTAAAAATATCAAATGAATTAAAATGCATTTCCAAAATGATTGTAAGTGATAATTTCAATTAATATAAAATAAAAGAATGTAAAAAGCACAATTTGGAAAAAAGAACCCAATGAAATAAATAAAAATGCAATCAGTTCATTTTAAAAATCAAGTAGAATAAAAGATTTTTGTTTGAAAAAATATTGATAGTAAAATTTAGAACATAACAATCATTATAAAATAGAACAATAACAATAATGCAAATAAATAAAACTCTTAAAGAAAATAATTAACCGGGAATGATTTGAATATAGTCTATGGAATAATCTATAAACTATTTGCATTTCAAATACAAAAACAAGCAATAAATTAAGTGCTCTATCGTTTAGAAGGTGCACTCCCTTTGCAAATTTTACTCGTCATTTCAGCCTGAAAAGAATTCACAAATTCAAAGTTAATAATTTAAAGACATTTTGTACAAAGAAAAAAAAAAAACTTTAAATTAACCATTATGAATTGTTAGAAAATTACTTACTAATGGTTCTAGCTCCTTTTGACTAACCAAATCAAACTCTGTCACAAAATAGTAAAAATGTTTGTAACACATATTCACATGTGCTTCCTGAAAAATATTATTATTGCTGAAAGCAGTTTCAGAATAAGCTTAATTTTACAGATTAGTGCTTTAAGTTTCATATAAATAATTCCCCATACCATAATTCATACTAATGCTTTTAAGAAAAAATTACACACGGAATCAACAGGAACTGATATTCATGAAAGCATTAAAATATTATGCAAATTTTTTTCACTAGCATTTTTTAAATTTTCATCGTTTATAAATTTTACAGCCATCAGCAGTTGTAAAAAGTACATTCAAGAGACTTAGTCAAAAATATTTAACAATGATCATGCACCAGGAATGATGGATATTGATGTTAATAAATCATTACAAATTATTGATCAAAAATTTAGAAAATTAATCCATTTTTTAAAATTTTGTAAAACATCCAATTCATTTATGATTTGTCATTTATACTATTCTTCGAATGTCAAAAATTGTATTCTTCTTACAGATAAACAAAAAATCTGTTCAGCAAGCATATTTATCACAAGAGAACTGGAAATGTAATGTCATTCAGTAAAGAGCATTATTACAAGATATTTAAGTAAAGTTATTCAAAGCTATATTGTTTTTTTTTTCTTATGCTGTAAATTTCTAATATATTTTGCATTCTTTAAGTACAAATCCCTTTCAATAAAATAATATATTTACATATAATACATTTATATATTTTTACAAGACAAATTATTCATTTTTTGGCATATATTATATCAAAATAATACTTGAACTCTAATCTATAGCACTCATATCCTTTGAAATTATATATTGTACTTGAAGGCCATTGTCAATTTAAAAAAAAAAATTAGAAAATAATCTTAAATTTTAGAGTTTTTCTGACTTATACTCACAGCTCCTATAAGAACTAATCGTTCAAAATGATGAATATAAACATGGACAAACACTCTGAATAATCTCGTCAAAATCTTTTTACAAGTTGGAAGGAAGACTTTAGGAAATGGAACATCTGTAAGCAATAAAACCATAAATTAATTTTTTAATATGTAAAAAAAGTAAAAGAAAATTTATGTTTTGATTTTTTTTTTGCATACAATTTATATTCTTTAACCTTGTTGACTAATTTATTTTTTTAATTATTAAACATCAAAATGAATATTCAATCCTTTGAAACAGTTGATCAATATCCTTATAATTAAATTTTAACATTATGTAAACCCTTTTGTTATATATACCTTAAGTGTACACTGTTGTATACTTAAGGTATATACATTATATTGCATAATAATGCATTTCCCTTTTTTAATTCTACAAAAGGGCAAATTTACTTTTGTGCAATAACATACTTGAGGGTTACCATATAAAAACATCCATCTTTTATTGTTTTTAATTAATTAAAAGTAAAAAAAAAAGAACATGGCTTCAAAATGTATATTATCTACAGCTAAAGCTTCTTTCCTCATATTACATTTCTTCCTATTATCATTACAAAAATTTATAAAACACAAAAGTTTTAAATCTATGTTGAAAAAATAAGATTGACAGTGTATTTTGATTAATAAAATATTTATATATTAATTTATCAAATTAATCAATATATATTTTAAAATCATAAGAATATATATCATTTATTTATTACAAGAGAAAAACAGTACATAGAAGATTTGTAAATTTGAATAGAAATGAATGCTATCATTAAAAATTAGTAGCCAATCATATTAAAATATTAATATTAATTAACAAAATTATATTAAAAACCATATTTCTACCTTATTTAACTAAGAATAAATAGTTATGTATGACATAAGATTATAAAGAAATAATGCTGATACATCACATTTTTATAATCAACATAAAGCATAGATAACAATTATCTCTATAAATGTATGAAATTATCTAGTGTTCTCTAATGTATCTATACTTATAATAAAGCTCAATGTGTGTGTGTGTGTGTGTTGGTGCTCTACAGGCTAGACCCTTGGACCTACAGCTACCAAATTAGGTACATGTATACCTTGGAGGTCCGGAATGTGCACCTCGGAGCCCTTTTTTCGAATTTTTAATTAGAATTTGAATTAATAAAAATTTAAGCGAAATTTCGACGTTTTTCCGCTATAACTTCCGAAAATATGATCGCATAAACATAATTTTTACATCAATTTAAAGATTAAAAAATTAGCCTTCTAATGGTAGTGTTTTAATGTATAACTTAAGCTTCTATTTTTAACGAATTTTTAAAGAAATATTTTAACCATGTTTTTTTAGCACGTGACTGGATAAAATAAAACAATCACGGAAGTTAAAAAAAAAAAAAACTATCATCGCAAATCAAATATAAAGAAATGCAACTTTTAGCACGTGACTGGATAAAATAAAATAAATATAAAATGTGATATTTTCTTTGAAAAATAAATGCAAAGCAAAGGTTTCTATAATCTTTTGCAATATCTATATCATTAACTCAATAAATCTTCTTTACTTATGGTAAACTTGATTGAATTTAGACAGGATATGCATTGAAATCTCAATTTAATGACATATTTATGTAATCGTTTGCAATATCTGTATCATTAATTCAATACTTTTTTTCCCCTTTCTCGCTTTCTTTAAAAAAACATATTTAATATTTTGGCAACTTCATCGAAATTTTTTTTTTAATATTTTGGAAGCATAACCGATAATTAAAACTGACTGATTTATAAAATTAAAGAATATTATTAGGAAAAGGTGTTCTTTTAGAACTTTCCATCCATTATCTTAAAGAAAATATTAATTTCAGGCCAATCAATGCCCGGAATTACTTCCAGGCTAATGAATATGTGATTTAATTGAAAATTTTAGAACGCTTTACTCATGGCGAACCAGCTGGTCGCCAAAGGCGGCTAGTATTTTAATAAAATCATAGATCTGAACTTCAGCTATTTAACTCAATAGTCAATTTTGAAATTTTTACCCAATCTGCAAACATTTGAACATTGATGTCTTGTTTAAACTTTAGATGGTAGTCTTTAAAGTTTTGATCGTTTTATCACAATGATTACAAGTTAACACACTCTCATGTTATAATGAATTTGTTATGAAATTTATTCAATATTAAAAATCTTACTAACCAACTTTTACAGGAAATATATCTTCATTATTTATTTGAGCCTCAGTCCAGTCCATTAGTAATGATACATATTTTGGAGCTGGTAAAGCTGTTGGCTTTTTGTATTCATTATTATCTGCCCACCTATATTCATACCTGAAAAAAGATATAGAATAAATATTAAACTTCTATGAAAACTATATGAAAAATAAAATAAGGAATAAAAGCATATTTCCTTACTTAGGTCCTCCAGACATGGTGGGGCATGTTTCTTCAGTACAATAATCAGTCACAGTTCCATATATAAGATTGATTCGATTAAAAAAATCAACCACTAGAGTAATAAAAAAAATATACATTACACATTTTATTATTTTGTTTGAAAACACACACTATTTAATTTTAAGTACTCTATACCGGTAAAATTATGGAAAAAATAAGGTAATTAAATATTATATAACTACAGTATAATAAGTAAACAATAAGATTAGAACTTTAAAACTTTTTTGGGGGGGTGGGGGAAAGTACTACCTTTGGTAGAAATTAAGGAGAGGTCAAGACAACTTGAAAAATAGAAAGAATTTCTGTCCATGGAGGATATTGTATAGCTTTACTTTTCTTTATAGAAGATTATAAAAACTTGATAATTTTAGTTTGAAAGTCATAAATAATCAATCATCAATTATACTTTTTTTGTGTGTGAAAAGACAGTAATAAAAGACAAATCATGTAATTAAACACTCTTTATTTATTATTATATTATTATTTCATGAATTTTACTAAAAATTAATAATAAATATTATCAAATTTAATTTTTGAAATATTAGATGTAAAAAGTTAATTTTGAATTAAAAGTTTTTACTGCATATTATGTACATAAATGAGCTGCATTTGTGATCAATTTCCATATATTAATTTAGTAATGCCAACTAACCTTGTATATGAAAATAATGATTTTAAATTATATTTTCACATATCAAAATTAATGGCAAATAAAACTGGCAGAACTGCTGATAAGGTTGGAAACTGTCTAAATTTTATTTTGCTTTTTTTTATGGAAATGGGATACATTAATAACATAAACAGGGATAATGAGGTTTTATATGAAATAAAAAAAGTAAAAATCAGAATACTGGTTAAGACGATTTAAGTTTGTTCTTTATTTTCCATTATTTTTCTAACTGATAACGACTTGAAATGCTAGCTAAAACACATATGATTTCAATTCATGTTGTATAAAAAAAAAGTTGGACAATTTTTGTATCTAAGCAAAATTATACTTTTACTGTCCATATTTTTTCTAAAACATTAGCCTCCTAAGAAACATGCTTCACAACTTCTATTATAAAAATATGATAAATGTGGCTAAATGAGTCTAAAAAAAAAATAGCAAATAAATGAAAACTAAGATGGCTATAACATACTTTTTCTTGTTTGGAATCATATACAACTAAAATTAATAAATACAATTTAATTATATTTTGTATGCATATTGTACAAAGCGCAAGGAAGCAAATCATAGAAAATATATATTTGGTAGTAACAAAGGGATTTGTCATTTTAGATTAGATGGAATATTTTAGCATTTTTGTTAATTTGATTGCAATCGTCACTAATTTTAATATTTAAATAAATTCAATAGAAAAGAATAATTATCAAAATTTAATTACATTTCTAAAACCTTGCCTTTCCAAACTCCTCTATAGATAAAATATGGTCACATATTTATAATAAATATAAATAAACTACCCCCTAAAGAAAGAGATATTGCAAAGAATACTAATATGCAAATGCTGACATACAATAATGTACACCAGTTTATTAAATTACAAATTAATCTCAATTAACAGATAGGGAAAATCTGAAACTAAATGCAGGATATAGATATAAGATGAATGAAAATTATATAATATATCACTTAGATTATACTAACAATATTTTTAAAAAATTCACTTACAGATAATATATCAAAGTATTATAATGACATTAGTATAACTTTTCCAGTGGTCTGGTTTTTTATTAAATAACTTATTATTCCCTTATTAACAGTCATCGATACCAGAAATAAATGTTTCCTAATGGGCAATTAAAAAAAAAAGGTAGTATATTTATATATTGTATTTTCTTATACACTGATACTTGAATGGAGCTCATTAATACAAATGAAAAAATATTAACATAGTAATTCAAATATTTTTTATTTGGTTCCTCAAAAATTCAAATTATTGCAAATAAAAAATATAATCTTAATTATAAATGCACTTATTTTGCAAAAATTGTAAAATTAAAGAAATAAAAAAATACTGTATATTTCTTTAAAAAATGCTCTATTACTTTCACTCGCCATACATTATGTGTTTAAAATTAAAAATTTCAAATTTCCCTTGTTTCCAGGTGTAATAGAAAGATTTTTCCTTCATCAGTTTCAATGGAGAGAATTTCCTTATGTATTTAAATTTTCCAGAAGATTAGAAAACCCATAGAAGAATAACTTTTCTTTACATACCACAAGCAATGTAATTTATTATTATTATCCATAAAACAATCTTGTTATTCCAAGAGCAAAAAACATAAAAATAGTCCATTCAGTTTTCATATTTTCTACAATATTCTATGATTTTCAGAAATCTTAAACTATCCAGTATGATAAATGTGTAACAGAATTCATTACCCCCTCCCTTCCCAACTTGTTGGTATACAAACATAGATATCAAAGATAAATTTTTCAGCTACATCAAAACCAATTAACATAATATCAAAACAAATTTTTAAATCATAAATGCTTATTCTTTTATTATCTATGCATGAGAAAATGTGTTAAGTGAGAGACATGTGCTTAAGTGAGAGACAAACTAATAACCTTATTGTTGAAATTAAAATTTAACAAATATTCAAAAAATTTAGAAAAAAAATTAAATCGAACATTTATATTTCTTTTATAGAATATATGTAACTTCCACCTAATAAATATCACTTCTTAATTATATAATATATATCACTTTTATGAAATTAATTTTCTGCTTATCATCCATTATAAAATATTTTTATAAAGATATTGACAGCTCTGAATTATTTGGAGAAATAAAAATGAAAGCTTTCAATACTTCAAAATTATAAAAAGTAAATCAATATTCAAATATATATTTATACAAATTTGCATTAGATCTTGGCATACAGTTTTTCTATCAGATGAATGAAATTATACATTAAGAAATTACAATCACAGGTAGATTTATGACAAGAATTTTTAAAGTTTTCATAAATTTTTATGAATAAAAAAATTAATTTAAAAAAATAAAAATATTAAAATGTTACAGAAATGCTTTAAAAAAGTACAAATATATTTATATTTTTAGACTATATATCTTCACAGCTGAGTAATGGAATAAATAAGCTATAATTTTGCAAGGCATTTCTTTCATCTCATTTCCTAAAGTTCTTTCATCACATTTCCTGTGATGCAACTGTATAGTTTTTCCTTCCAGAGCTCTGAATATAGTGAAAGATTAACTTCTAAAGCATGAAATGAATTAAAGCTATACTAAATAAAGGTTTTTACTTTTGGGGAAACATTTTTTACAGAATGAGTTTAACAAAATACAGTTAAAAAAGACTACCTTAATATGTTAAGAACTAATATTTTGTAGATTATCGATATCCAGGTATGGATACATTAATTAACAAAATGTGATGAAGACATCATGTAATAAAACTATTATAAAGGTTAATGTTAAAAATCATGAAATATTTTCATTTAAAAAAAGTATAAATAAAGAAAATCATTATTATAAAATGCATAAAAATATGCATACTCCAAGTAACTAAGTTAATAAGAATGAAAAATTAAACTTAAGTACACTTAATACTTTGATGACTGAAATTTCAGAAAGTGTAAAGACCTTCCACATAACTTATAATTAGGATGTAAATATAATGTTTAATACATTTCATTTAAGAACAGCTAGTTTAGCACTTCAGTTTTATTAATTAGACATAATTAAGTAATTTTATAAATAATTATTAAATAATACAAAACTAATAACATAGCATAAAAATAATTTTTCTTTATATTCTTACAAGAACTAAAGAACTTTTTTTGAAGAATATAAATATTTGTTAAATAAATTTGATTCCTAAACACATACAATATTGAATGCTGAATGAATAGTTTTAGGTATTTACTGTTAAAGAAACATTTAATGCACAATCATAAACACAAAACAATTATATATATCAACTTTAGATAGTAAAAATAGAATCATACCATGCACAGCAATCCAGTCATTTAAAGATTCACCGGGAGGCACTTTAACAGCTTCTCTGAGATTAATTCCTGAATTAAGAGAAGCTTGAGCCTGTTTGTGGAGGGAATATCGAAGAGTCCCAGGCTCAAACTTCTTCTTAGGACGAAAAGTCTAAAATATAAATATATTGTATTTAAAATAAACTGTTGTTTCTAGTATTTATTCAATTTATAAAATGAGTAATATATCATATGACAACACATTCCATACTAAGGCAAAATTTCTGTTGGGATAGAAACTGAAAATTAATTTAATAAAAAATAACAAAATATATTATTTTCAATACTGATTATATTAATTGGATCATAGGTGCAATCAAATATAAGTGTTGCTAAGAGATACACCTGACTTATATGTCTGAATATAAGTCAATCTATGTATGAGCTGAAAACGTGTTTGTCGTTTAAACATTTATTCAAAATTTTTATGTAATATGAAATAAATATTTAAAAAAATCCTGTAGGTTTTACATTTACATACAATATTACCAAGTCCTCACTTTATTGCTAAAATTAGAATATTTTTCAATGAAATACTTATAAAATAGAATACTAGATGCCAAAGATGGCAGTTTATACAAAGATGACATCATATACAATCCATCTATGCATTGTATATGATGTCGTAAGTCCTCTATAATATGATATGTGATATATGTGCCAGTCTTATTTTCAATGCCATTTTTATTTATTTTTTTTTATGTGAAGGATATGTAAGGAGAGAAATTCTTAAATGATTAACATTATAGCTAAATTATGCTGGACAATCAATTTTTCTTGCGATATGACTGAATGCTTAAGACGTTGATACTAGTATTGAATGAGATAATCCTAAAATGAAAGGTTTACTAGAATAAATTATAACTTCTGGGACAATTTTCCACTGCCTTTTTTATGTCTGTTTTTTTAATTGTTTCCATTTCTAGTTTTATACTGCTTATCATATTTTAAATTAGATTACTTAATAAATTAGCAAAAGATATCAGATAGACATTCTGTATCTATTTCAAAAGCACTGGTCCTGCACCATGGTAAGAAAGCATATATTTATATGTCACTAAAATGATAATAGATGTTAGTTTTTAAAACCAATTATAAAATTTATCTTGGTGAAGAATATATTGTCATTTTTTGTGGCTATTAGTATCTGTAATTAAATTAATTATTGCTGACTGATGCAATAAACATTATAATCCATTCATGCATAACTTTTATATTATTTTCTTTTATATCTAAATCATATCAAATTAAAGAAGGTTTCATTACTTGATATTAAATTTTTAACAGTATTAAGCAAATTTAACAATTAAGATTAAATAAAACTATTAGAAAAATGAACAATTACAACAGATAATTTAAATTTTTTTAAAATTTAAAGACTATTTTTTCAAACTATCAAATCATTATTCTCAATTTTTAAGTGTGAATTATTTATTTTGTGTGTGTCTAGAATAAATGCATTTGGCAAATTGAATGGATCTATGCAGTGTGTTTTACTTTTTTTTTAGTGAGTATGTTTAATGTTTAAATGATTTTCAAATTGATCTTTCATAACTGGTATTTCAAAAATGATTCTTTTAGTTAAACTCTGAAGTAGATAAGATGCTTTTATAATGTGGTTCACAGAATAAACAACTGTGCTTTGACAACGTCCATTCTTTATTAAATAACTTAAAAATGAAACTACTATCCATGAAATATTTAGCTAAAAAAGAATCAAATATACAACCATGTCTAAAAGAGTTAAATGGATTGTTTGAAATCTTAAACTAAAAAATATGTAAAAACAAACAATGAGATTTAGTAAGTTAATAGTTGTCAAAAATTAACACAAATGAATGCTGAAGAAAAATAAATGGAATTTCAATAGTTTTTACTTAATATAATTAAGTCTAGATGGATCTTTGACTCCTTCTCTAATAACCATAAATAGAATTTGCAGTGCATTGTAAATCTGAAAACAAGAGTGATGTCTGATTTTCCTTGCTAGTGTTGATGACAGTTTGATCGAAAGTTATTGGTCAATTTTTGAGGAATATTTTGTTAACATGAGTAACTTTTACCTTCAAAATGACCATTCAGAGGTCAGAAGTTTCCAACAGGCTACTTTAGCAATAGCTTTTGTCCACTCTTTGTAGCTTCCTCAGAATGTTAAGGCTCTTATATAATAAACTTAATAACAAGTTATCATATCTGTGGAAAATTCTCACAACAGCAAGGCTGTTCAGCATTTCTTCATAAATCTTCTGCCCAGCACAACAATCCAGCAACAATAAACCATTATGAAAATGAAGCAACTAATTTTAATTCAGTAAATAACTTTTGATTCAAAAATATATATATTTTTTCAAAAACTTAAAAATAGACCGTTGAAATACAAAGTACATATTTAGCAAAGTTTAATGATATATTGCTTGCAACTAGCTAATATATACCTCATAGTTCAGTAGATCTATGCATCAGCTTTCCTATATAATTTAAATTTAGAAAAATACCAAAAACATGGAAAATAACTTACAACCCATTTTGAATTAATTTTGCAATGCATTTTGAATTTAAAAAGATTTTGAAATAGAGTTAACAATGATTAAAAAATATTTTACCTCTTTTTTTAATTTATGTATTTAAGAAAAACATTAGTTTTGGCATTCCTTTTTAGTTGTTAACCATTCATAACCAACTAGCAAAAACACTCTTTCAAAAAAAAGTACTTGTGTAATTAATACCATTAAATAATAATAATAAAAAAAGTTACCAACGATGCCATGTTTATTGTAAATGAATAATTAATCTAAAACAAATTATCTATGATATCATGTTAGTATATTGATTATGTTTATCAATGCAGCAAAATGTCAATAGTCAAAATTTTGTCAATAGCATGACTTAATACATAAGCACCAACAGTACATGACTGATAAACAGTCATAAGGAAAAATGAAAGTAGTTATGATTTAAGTTTTAATTGAAGCCGCATGACAATGATCTCAATTCAAAAATTGCTATATTAAAGATAATAATAATAAAAAAATCCAAGTGAAATTAGATTTTACTTTTATGCCAAAAGTTTATAATAAATGAAAAATGACATATAAGTTAAATTTACTATTGTAATAGAAAAGTAAATGCAGAAAATTGCTTTTAAGTATGAAAATAATTAAAATTTCCCACTGATTTTAACTGTACATATACTTCAAATAACTTTCCTCTTAATTAAAGTCTAATATATTAATTGGAGGTTCATTTCCAAATTTTTTATATCAAAGATATGAAATAAAGATTATAACCAATAGAATGTAGAGTACATTTAATTTTTTTATTCTATTATATTTCCAATTCCAATTTAGATATTAAAAATTATTAAGCAAAATATTTAAAGCATGGTAACTATAAGAATAACCAAAAAAAATTTCAGAAAATGAGCGCTACATCAGTTCTTGAAACTGAAATTATTCAAGATATCAAGAAAATAAGGGTATAAAGAATGATAACATATGTCACAATTTGATGATGACAATAATGGAATAAGAAATACTAAAAGAAGTTTAAGAAAATTAAGTACATCATAGGTAATGACCAAGAACAAACTCTACCTTAAAAAATAAAATTCAGAATGGGAAAAATACAACTTCAAAGTATTCAATTTGTCCCTGCTATATTTTGTAAATCAATTTTTTTATAAAATGTTATATAATCAGTTTACAGATAAGACTTCCCCAATATTAATATTTAAGTATTCTTTGAGCATAGTTATTTGATTTCAAAAAAATTCCTTACCCTTCTATTATCTTAAAAAACAAATGTAAATAAAGAAAAGATATAAATATGGCACCAATTAAAATTATTTAGTTTTCACTCACTTTGTTTACTATTTAATGCCCATTCGTAGTATCCCTAAATTTAAGCAAAGAGAAAAGTAAAATTTTAAAAGATTTCAAATTTGTGAAATAACCTAAATAAAACATATTATAAATAATGATAAAGAATATAATGAAGCAAGTACTACAGAAGCTATACAATATTTAAATATGAGCGAAATAAGATGCATAAAATTGTATCAACTAAAAACATCCATAATAAAAAATATGATTCAAAAATAATTCAAATGGTGTCCTCAAATTTTTCCAGAAATCCCCCATTATAATATTTTTTTCCAATATCATATTTCACAATAAATTTCTAACAAAAATCTTATATGCAGTTACCTTTTATCAAACAGAGATGTGCATAGAACGAATCGCATATTGTAGTTAAAAGAATAAACATTCTTATTTTTTTTATATATTTACGTATTATCAATATAAATAATGTTATACTAAAATCATGGGAGAAAAATGCTTAAATGAAGTATGAAATACAATGATTGCGCGTATGTATCATTTGACAAAAAATATAAATATGGATTAAGAACCATAATTAAATTTCAATGCAAATTTTCACAAAGTATGACAAATATGCAGATATAAGAGAGAAAACTGATAAAAGACAATATCTGTATCAAATCCTTATATATTGTATTCGCAAAACATGAAATAGGAAGCTAGGGGTAATATTATATTTCATTTATTAAAAAAACATAGGAGAGATAATACATACCTTCCTCTTGTGAAAAAACTCCATGAAATTTGCCATCTTCTAGAGCATATCTTTTTCAAATCAAGGAACTTCCTTTAAATTTTATCATGCGGAAAACACACGCATCCTGTGTTATTTACTCTTCCGTCAAGGACATAACATAACTAATTTCATTCTAACTTCAGAAGCAGAAGGATCCTGAAGAGTTAAAGATGAGTTGTTGAGAATAATTTTTCTTTTTGATCTGTTAACCAAACACGGAGAAACGGGTAACAAAAATATGAATGCGGCGTCTGTTCAAAGTTGTGCTCGTTACAAACGCAAACTGATAACCGGAGCCGATAAGTAGAATTTAATCTTAATTGGAATATTTCGCCATGATTATTTAAAACATTTGTAGCACTAATGAATATTTATATATAAATTGTAAGTAAACTAGGGAGATATAATCGTTATGTGTTTTTGTAAAAAGCATTAATAAATAAAATTTATTACCAAACTTTTTCAGAGTTAGAAATATTTTGAAACAATATAATTAAAATCATATAACTGTAACTGCAATAAAGAACCGAGGATTATGATTGTTTCGATTTAGGTTTCGTTTTAGCCGACATTGATCGTTAGTTTTAGTCATGTATAAATACTATTTTATATTTTTATAGAATCTACATATTTTGTTAGGATTGGATTTTTTATGTAAGTAATTCACTAATCGATCAAAAGGAGTTGAAATGGAATCTTGAAAAAGTTTGTTTATCTTTTTCTATGAATTCCTTGTATGGACGAGGTCAGCCAGTCGTCTTGACTGTTCTATAATTTATTTCTTTGTGCCATATTTTAAAAGTATCCAGATTTTGAACTTCGCTATTGTATGAAATATTATCGATTCGAAAATTTGTTTATGGTAAATTGATGCGAAGAAGTTTAACTAAATTTAAACATTTTTAAGAGTTAGCTTTTGATTTTTTAAAAATGACAGGTACTATGTTGTGATCGTAATATGACCAGTGCTTGAGAAAGAACTATATATATAAAAAAGCAGTAAAACTAAAAAATATAGTATTTCTAGATTTTTTAAAAATATATACTTGAGTCTTAGACTTTGGCTTTAATCATAATCTTTAGATAAGGTTTAGATGGAATATAAATTTTTAACTTTATACAGCATTTGCGCATGTACAAATATAGGATTGATTAATATGTGAATTAGGAAATGATTTTCAGATTAGCATTGTATAAATTTTAGATTACATATAATTTATGTTAAATTTATTGTGGATATCTATTGGATAATTTAAATGAAATTTTTAATTGGATGGTAAATATCAAATTGAAATATATTTGTGCAAGTTATCCATTAGCTTATATAAAAAATTAATATTTTTTCTTAGTATTTTTTTTTAATTTAATTTTATCTTTACTTATTGATTATGAGTTCAAAATAAAAAAAAGATCAGTTGTATAATTTTTTTTTTAAAGTTAGCTCTTGAGGAATTACGCTGAATTTTTATTGTAGGTTAGATATGGATCCACTAACAATAGAGTTGATCAAATAAGACAGTATTATAAATGTATTAAATCACAAATTTAATTTTCTAATTAAAAAAGTTTTTTATTAGCTTTTTGTTTTTGTTATGAAATAAAAAATTTTTAAATAAAGATTAGAACTGAAAATTTTAAAAAAATTCTTAATATGTAAGGTGTTTTGATATTTATATTATTTTAATTAATTTATCCTTAAGATGTATCCAGTTTGGGATATTATTACTCAGTCATCAACCTGTAGTCTTTGTGCCAAAGTTATAAGTCTTAGACTTCAATTCAGAAAATCTGATAGTCTTATTTGCATAGATTGAAAATTTTTATATAAAACTTAAATTCAATTTTAGGAAAAAGAAAGAATTCTTCTTTCTCATTAACTGAACTATTTTAGATTAAATATGTTTTATATATTTTATGTTGTGTCAACTTTAAAATCTAAAATAATCTTTTGTTATTTTTAGTCATAATAATTTATTTTTTGTAAATTTATTTATTTATTTTTCAGTTATAATACTACTTTTAGAAAATTACTTTCAACTTAATTTCTATATTTTATTGTTTTATTTTCTTTTTAAGATTTAGATTCCATTATATTGTTCAATTAATTTGTTTAAATAGATTTGATTTTTTAAAATCTAGGATGAATGACGAAGCAGAATGCAATAAACTTTGGAGGGTGAGATGTACAATTATGCAGGTAAAATTGAAATGGTTTAACAGGTATTGAATTTAAGAAATTTTTCTTTAAATTTCTGTAGCTAAACCCTAACATTTTAATTAGCAAACATACTTTACAAAATTACTTTATACTTATATACTTCAAATAAATAACAAATTTACTTTAGTAAAAATTGTAATAACAGTTTTTAGGGAAATGTTTTGTTATTTTAAAAATTGAATTTAATTTGTTAGCAATTCAGATTTAAAAAAATTTCTAATGATAATTTTTTTTAAAAATTTATAATATTAATTAAAAAAATTATCATGGTGTTAAGGAAAATTAGCTACTGTCAATATTCTATTAATAAAAACGATTGATTTGTAAAATAGATTAAAATATTTACACTGCATACATATGATGTAGTATAAAATTTTGGAATATAAGATTTAAAAAGATAAAGCATTTTGAATTTGGAAATAAAATTCGTTTAATTTAGAACCAAATTGAATAAAATTATCACAAGTTGTGTAGTAAGCTGATATTCTAATTATTAAAAATTTATTGTGATGGAAAATTCTTATACTGATTAAATGCTCTGATCATATGTTATACACTAAAATGAAATAAAAATTTCAAAATATATAGGGTTTAATTGCTGACTTATTTATTTTAAATTTTTAAAATACTCCTTTTTGAGTGATTCTTTGCTATGTTTTCCTTAACATTTGCTTCAAACTGACTTCACCTGGCACCCCCCCTCCCAACATAATTAGCCTGAACAGATCATTTAAAAATTTCTTAATTTATGACTATCTCATTAGTCAAAACCAAAATGGAATATTAGTCAAAATTAAATTAAAGTAAATCTGTACCTTAGTAAAAAAAGTAACTAAACAAAATTAATCTGTAAATGGCCTGATGCTACTATCTATGCTATGCTACTATCTTATATGTGTAAATTATTAAAATTTTATGCTATTATCATATCAATATCATTTGCAATATAAAAGTACAGGTATCAGGTTATTTAAGAAAAAAAAGTGTATCAGTTTTGATTTATATACATTCTACCTTTGTAACAACTCATTTCTCGATTTATTTATTTATTTTATGAAAAATATTGAATTTATTTTCTTGCAAACTGTGCTTTATACAACTTTGTTATATAAAGCACTTTTGATGATAAAGCTGTGTTATTTAAAAATTATTCTAAATTATTTTCAATTCACTACCATTATCTCAACCTTTTTTCTGTAAATTAAATTTCTTTTTCATAGCATGTATATCTTTTACAAAGTTTTCATTTTATATGATAAAATAAAATCTATGATATTTTTTCTAATATTTCAGATGTGTCATGATCGAGGTTACATAGTAACTCAAAAAGAGTTGGAAGAAACTTTTGAGGAATTCAAAGATAAATATGGTGATAAACCTAGGTGAGATCTTTAGAATGAAGCACATTTTATTTAAGTATGTAGTTGTATTTGGATGGAAAATAAGGCTATAGGTATACAAATAAGTAAGAAAGACAGCATAATAAATATAATTTTAAAAGATATTAAATTTCTCACTTAAATGATTCCAATGAAAACTTTTCATTATAATTTTGATGATTAAATGGCAATATAATTTTCAAATTTAACTGCAATGTATCAAGTTTAAAACTTTTTTTAAAAAAATTTATATGAACTTCCTTTTGTACAATTAATTAAAATCATACTTCTCTATCAAAGTTTTCAAATCAGTAGAGTAAACAAATATTTATGATGAAAGTTGTTATAATTGATTCCTAACCATATTTACCTTCTTGCAATTAGTATTTCAGTAATCTGTTGTCATAACCAATTAAGCACTGATAGTTAAATTTATTATTCTTTATCAAGAATATATTTTATGTTAAACTTGTTGCCTGATGAGGAGACGATTGATTTACAAAGGATATATATTAGAATTAAAGCTTCTTCTTTACATCAGGAAATATATGAGCTTTGACTCATATTATTTATAATGATCTATCCATTATCATTGACATCTTAAGGCACGGTACAATGATTCCTCTCTTATTTGCTCTGTGTCACTTCTACGTGATGTGTTCCGATAACTATTTTAAGTCCAGTATCTTATATATGTAATTTAAAATAAGAATAATTTGTTTGGGTTTAAAATGCTACTGGAGGGCATTAAACAGCAATGGTTGACATCATTGTGTCATGGTATTTAATCATCATATCTGTTTAATATTTTTGGATTTAATAGATATATTGAAGTTAACTACCTGAGGATCACAACTTTTTAAAGGTGCAGTCAGGAGTTTAAGGCTAACTAATGTTCTTGCTTATTGCTTGGCTTTCTTTGTTAAGAGAATGTAGAGAAGTGCATCCAGCTGATTATAGCAGGGGAAAGGGTTAAATATTTTTGGACATGTTTTATTAGTGTTTTGGTATTTAGTTTAATTTTATTTAGAAGTTCAGTTTAATTTTATTGCCATGGCTCAGAGATTAAGATATCTAATTGAGAATAAAATTCATAAAAGTTCTACTAGTTTGATGTTCTATAGACCAGATTATTTGACTTACAGTTGCCAAATTTTGCACATATATAATTTGAAGAGAGAAAATGTAAACCCATGAGCAATCTTTAAAAAAAATTTCGAGCATAGTTTTAATTTTAAATCAAATTTAATCCTGGTATTTTTCAACCATAACTTCTAAAAATATTATTGCAAAAAATACATTTTGCACTGTTTCTAATAATAGTACAATTTAATAGTTGTTTGAATTTATACTGAATTTTTCCAATTTTTAAGTGTACCAAGAATTTTTTTTTGTCTAATATGTAACAAACGATAACATTGTTGTCCTGTAGTTCAAACTTTTTGACTATCTAACCATGCACTTTTCTTTTATTATGGAAAGTTAAAGAATAAGGTTCCATGGAGATGATTAAAAAATAGTTAGTATCTTGCAAAATTTTAAAAATAAATGAACCACTTATTTACATTTTTAATGATGCCACAATACGATGGGGCTAGTCTCCATTAGTTTTTTGTGCAGAATAAATGGAAACTCATGATACATTCACATTTAAAATTAAGCAAAATATTTATTTTGTTTCATTAAAAATAAAAGCATATGTGTGAAAATTAGACAATCTCTTCTAATAAAAAACATGTATAAAAAGATTGCTACATATTTATTGCATGGCACTTTTAAATATACATTTTTTTCATTTATTAATGTTGTAAAAGATTTAAACTTTGCTAATACTAATCTTATTATAAATATTTGTTTGATTTTATTAGTTCATTATGAACATTGTCAAACATATAAAATTAAAATATTTCAAAAAGTGTTAATAAGTTTTTCAGTTATTTTTATTTTTTAAATATTTAGGTTATTATTTTGTAATTTTTCTCTTTATATAGTGAGAAGCAACCTGCTAGAAGTGATCTCAACGTTCTTGTTGCTCATAATGATGATGCCACTGGTATGATTTCATAAAATTTTGTAATGTTTTTGCTTTGTTAAAAATATTTAATTTTGGATAATTAATGAAGATTACCTAAATTTTTGGATAGTAATATATTTGTAAAAATGTAAAATTCAACAAACTTAATATATTTTTGCATATTCTGATATATGAATGCCATTAATTTTATATGTTGGTTTCTCTTGTGCCACTTTTTACAAATGCTTTTTTATATTCATTTTATCTGATTATCCCAAGGTTTAAATGTTGCCTTTGTTGATGGCATAAAATCATGATATCTGTATATAATAAATTCCTAATGTCAAATTGTAGGTGGGGAAACTTTTATATAAAATATACTGTACTTTATATTAAGGGTTTATACCTTACTCACTCTGTTTATCATTTTCAAGGATCATTTGAGATTCTTATGGGATCACAACGTTTATCAGTATGCATTTCTCATTCAGGATATA
The DNA here is from genome assembly GCA_026543055.1 of Argiope trifasciata. Taxonomy (NCBI): domain Eukaryota; kingdom Metazoa; phylum Arthropoda; class Arachnida; order Araneae; family Araneidae; genus Argiope; species Argiope trifasciata. The sequence goes on along the minus strand of JAPMOQ010025202.1, from coordinate 29,941 downwards.
GTAATGGATTTCTACTAGTAATAAGTAATTATAAATACATTCATTAATAAAATTAATTTAAATTATTTCAAATGATTTGAACTCATAGCAATAATATTTCACCATTTATTAAAAGGAACTAAATCATCAATTTCTTAAATAAAAATCTTCTTTTAGCAGAGAGAGAAAGAAATATAAATTTCAGAAAAAAAATACATAATTCTAAAATGCTTAAAAACCAGAACTGAATTATTTAAAATGATTAACTGATTTTCTTATTAGCCTTAAATCTTTACCACTGTTTTAATTAGATATATTTCATCAAATTATAAAATATAATTTTCATTACATCAAAATATCCTCCAAAGATTTATAAAATTAATTGTGATGTATTATTATAAGTACATATTATTTTAAAGTAATGAACAAAATAAAAAACTAGAAAAATAATGTTAAAGCATTTTGAGTGATTAGTTATTTTTCAAAGTGACAGTATTTAATGATGACAAAAATTGACATTGTGATTTTGAAAGTTTACTCTGTATTCATAGTTTTGTTTTATCTAACTCTCAAAATAGCACCTATTTCTATGAATGAAAACAACTAAAGTAGGCATATAAACAATCCAAATATGGCCAAGTGAATATTTTTTCAAGATAATTATATAATCAAATCAATAAAGCAATTATCAAGCTCTTCTTAATTGAAAAAAAGTAAAGCTTTGATATATATTTTTATAAATATATTTCCCGAAAAACGTGAATTTAGCTGGCATTTGAAAGTTGAACTTAATTTACCATTTTAAATTTATAAATTTCTCTACCACTGTTGAATAACTGAAAAATGTCAAATTGTAGGTGGGGAAACTTGAATAAATGAATATGTAGTAGTAAGATTCATATTTAAAATTTTTTTATTTTTGAATAAAAATTTTTTTTTTCTATAAAGAGGAGACCTTTTCTCAATTTGAAAATTTAAATCTTTAAAATACAGCTATTTTGAAAAGACAACATATAAAATATTTTTTGAAAATTAATTTGAAATCTGCATAATGTTTTAAATAACAAATTTATTTTAATTTTATTTTCTGTATAATTGTATAATGAAATAAAAGGGAAAAAATTTTACTGAGTTTAAATTTTATTGTAAAATTTTGATTTCCATTTATTAACCTAAACAGTAGATAAAAATTATTTTTTATTTCATAAAAATAAATTTCTATTCTTACACTTTTCTATTCATATAATGTTTTGGACAGTGGCACCTAAAAAAGCTGTCATAACTCTAGTTATTTTTCAAACTTTAGTTATATTTTTACTTTCATAACATGTAATTTTTTTTTACATTTAAGTTTTTGAAATGCATATAAACAATTTTTGTTTCTACAAAAATAATTTACCCTATCAATTATGTTGTGTTAATTAAAATTTATTTTCCTTTACCTTACTTTTGTCTTTAATGTCTTAAGTGTTCATGTATTACATTTCCAGTTTTTGTTAACAAATTTGAATTGTTATGTTTCATTTTTCTTCCTTTTACCTTCAGATATTCACTGGTAGAACTTGCTTATCACCTTTTTGCCATTGTCCTCCTTGTGTGCTTTTCCTGCTTAATATATGTTGTGTAGGTATTTGATAAAGAAATATTAAAATTTTTGAAATAAAAATGTCTTAGCTTTCAAGTACATGTATTGTAAATGGTTCTTTGATTTTGTATATCTTTCTTGTATATTTGATTCTAAAATATCATTTGTGTTAATTTTCTAGATCTGTTCGTTTTCTTCCTTGATGAAAACCAAGTTGGCACAAAAGATATTAGGACAATATTTCGTCAGATGCAAGAAAAAAATGTATTTAAAGCAATTGTAGTGTTAAAAAATAACATTTCATCACAAGCTAAACATGTATGTTATAATCTTTAATAGATTTCTTCTTTTCTTTTTATTTTACAAAAATTGCTGTAGAAATTAATGTACAATTTTACAGATTGTGGCAGAGATGGCACCAAAATACACTCTTGAATATTTTCTTGACTTAGAACTGCTCATAAATGTAACTGACCATGAGGCAAGTGTTGGATTATTTATTTATTATAAATTGTTATATAGCATCGGTAACAGAGAAATAATTTTTACTTTCCATTTTTAAAAAATTCCCTTATCTGTTACATTTATCTTTTACATTACATCCTTTTTAATTCAAGATAATGTACAATATCTCTGTTATGCTAATCATTTCTGTACAATATTGTAAAGAAATTGTAAAAATTTTGCAAAACATTTTGTGGCATTAGGGCTGATTTTCTTTGAAATTATCATTTGTATTTAATTTGAAATACAATACTATATTTAATCATTTTGAATGCTTGTGATTTATAATACTTTGAAATATTCAGGCATGGAGTGTGAATCAGTGAAGACCTAAATCAGCAACAAAATTCAATTTCTTCATGTTAGGTGCATGTTAAATTTGAATGGGTCAAACATTCTCACATTGCTGCAATGTAAAAATTTTCAAAAGGGGTATTTTCTTGAGTGTTGATCTTTTAACTTGATCATAGTGAAATATTATTATATGTTGCAGTCCTTATTAGTCCCAAACTGCATAGCGTCATGAAAAGTCCTAAAAAAGTACTTATATCTGAAAACCATTTTTAAGCACCTTAAATGTGCTTAAATTTGAAAACAATTTTTAAGTGCTTAATTTTGGGAAAAAAAAGCCCTTAAAAGTGCTTAAACTTTCTCCAGAAGTGCAAAGAAGATTTTTTTTGTTTTGTTTCCACAGATGATGAATACAATCAATCGAAAATAGCCATAATCTTTGCTTACTGGATATATCAAAAAGAGGATTTGGTGAAGAGATGCTTCAGTTTTATTTCAATTCATTTTAAAATAATGCTGAATAAACTTTTTCTGCTCTTTCTTTTTTCAATAATAGGCATTGGTGTATAATATAGGATACTGGAATGGTTATTCTGAAAAATCGAAATATGAAATATACCTTTAACTTTATGCTCAACTCGTACAGACTACGTAGATTATACCTCATCGGTGAAAAATAAAAATACAGTATAGTGGCCCAAAAGAAATAGATATATCAGAGATGGGAATAGTATACATGAAAGATATTTGTTACATTTAGCTGTTTTTATTCTTATTACTGTGTTATGTATGAAAGTGTTGTTGCGATTTTTTAGAAGCTTCTCTCTCACTTTTACATGATTATTTTGGTTTCCCCAGCAAAATTTCTTTCTCTGTATCTAAAGATTTACCTAACTAATTAGAAGCAACCAGCATTTAAATCACTGAAATTAGGGACTTAAAATTTAGCGAGAAATTACTTTTCGGATGTTAGAAACTCATTAAGGACAGATTTTGTCAAATTTTAATTAGAAAATTCAATTTAAAAGTTAAATTCCAACATATTTCTCTCATATGGAGCACATTAATTTTTATGCCTTCTTAAAGGTGTTCATACAATATTTTCAGATACTCTTCTGTGCACTTGATTGCTGCTTGTTATTTTTCATTTACTCTGATGCCTTGAAAGCTTATGATAGTAATAGAAGTATTTTTCCCACAGAGAACTTTCAAATCTAGTAGTAATATAGTATTTTGATCGATTTCGTCCTATTTGAAAACTAGAAAAATACTAGCCACTCACATTCCGTCAAAATATTATCACTCTTCTGTTTTTTTTTAATTGTAAGAATTTAATTTTAAGGAGCAAATACATAGTACATGTGTTTGGAATTCAATTCTCATAAAGATATCTGGTGCAAAAATCCAGCAGTAAACACATAGCGGAAAGTATCGTGTATAGTGATTGTAAATTATCCTCCACAGAAAATGAATGCTATCAACATTTTCATAAATATATTCAGCAACACACATTTACTCTACACTGTAGGAATTAAAGAGCCAATGAAACTAAGTATTTTTCATTCATAGTGAACTGCAACAACATCCAAAAAAAGTAATAAAAAATTAATAAGATGTAGTATCTAAAATTATCAATGACATTTTTTTTTAAATTAAAAAGATGAAATTAGCTGTTATAATAGTGTTTCTCTCCTTACCTAACTAATTAACTCTAACAGTAGTGCTCTTATTTCTATGCTTATGATTTCTATTCATATAAATATTTATATAAATAGAAAATGTTTTATGTAATCTAATATTTTAAATGTAAAAATAAAGTTGAAATAAAAACTTCATATATTAATTCATTTTCAGAATTTCTTTCTATGAATTATAGCTGAAGATAATGTTGCCAATTTAAATAAAAGTTGAGGCTGGATTCAACATCTAAACATTGATTAAAATTTGAATACTTGCTTTTTAATGAAAGATTAAATGTTTTTAAAAATAATTAAAAATATATATAGTTTTTATAGAAAAAATAATAATTAAATAATTTATAATAAAATGTGTAATAATAATCCTGTGTGTAGAAAATTTGTAAGTTTATGTTTCATGCATTTATGTAAGTGCTCTTAATATTTTTCACTAATGCGCTTAAAAAGTACATAAATGGGCTTAATTTTAGCATCTGTTTCATACTACACATCTTGTGGTCCTCATGCAGTTTTAAGGCACTACTATATTAATCTAATTTCACAAAGTGACCGTATTGCTTATATACCAGAAACTTTTTATAAGAAGTTAATATGTCAGAGCTAATAGCTAATAACAAAAGAATATTAAAGAAAATAAACCCTGAAATATTACAGGATTAAATTTTTAAAAATTAATATTTACTTTAAGAATAAAAGATTAAAAAAAAGAAACCATAATATGATATTTATTTATAATCATTATTTTGCCTTAAAATATATTGTTAAAGAAATCAATCTTTTGTCTGTTTATTATTTCTAAACTATTGTTGTTGTTTTCTATGGATAATAAAAAAGTTCAAATGCGTCCTACAGTCTTTAGAATAAGCTCAGCGACCCTCGGAGCCTGAAAGGTGTGCAGAACATCTTCCCTCGAAAGAGAGCTGAAGAGTGCAAAGATGGCAGCAGCAATGGCAGGGTAGTTGGAGATTAATTCTGGCCTTAGTTGTGGTGAGGGGCAATGCTTGCAAATGGAGTAGGATCTAATATTATCTGGTGCTGTTTTCATGTCTTTAAAGTGGCCTGTGTAGAGTCTTGCAATGATTGAAGAAAGGTGTCTGGGGCTATTGAGATATGGAATGGAGGGCTTTTTGAAAGTTTGCTTAAAAAGTCTGTATTAACACCTTCTGAGGTGACAGAATTTGGTTGATCCAACTCATGGGAGACTTTGGTGAAGGCATCAGCACTTTCATTCCTGTTAATTGTCACATGAGAAGGAATCCACTGGAGGATACTCTAAACAGTTTTTTTTAAAACCTATATAGCAGCATATATATTTAATTATATATTATTAGTTTGTATATTATGTGTAGAAATTTGATAAAATTTGCCTTTTTTATAATAAAAAATTAATAATAATGCAGAATATATTGAAATTAATTTTTATTTTGTAAAAATGATTTTTGATGACATTTGCATATAAAAACAATTTGATATGAAAAGTTTCTTTTTATATTCTTATTTATCCAAGCTCATTTTTTATTTTTAGTATGCTTATTTATCCAAATATTTTTAAATTTTGTTACATGTTTTTTTAAAAACATACACACAACATTTAGCAATAACAAAGTCTTGTTTGTGATGACTTTCAGCTGGTTCCTGAGCATGTTTTAATGAAACCTGAAGAACAAGCTGAGCTATTGAATAGATAGTATCCTTTATTTGAAGTAAATTATGCTTTTCTACAAACAAGCTGCTAAGTTTTCTTTTTACCATCATAATTGCAAAGCTGTTTTTGAACTAAATGAATGATTATGAATAAAAATATAAATATTTGATTCTTAATTTCATTGTACATTTTACAGAATATTTTTCAATATTTTTAGCATAGATATTATTTACATTCAACTTTTTTTGCATTTTATAGTTTGTTTCCCTAATATTATGCATTGAAATCCTTTTATAATCTGTTCACAATTATATATATTTTTACTACCAAAAATGGAATTTTTTCTTTGAAATTTTTTGAAAAGTCTGTTTCTGAATTATTCCTCATTATAATGCTTGGAAATGGTTTATTTTCTTGCATTGAACTGTATATCTGGAAAATATTTGAGAATTATAATTTTTAGAATCATGGACTAAATGGTATAATTAAATGTTGAGGATTTAGGATTTAGAAATGAATTTGCTTCTTGTTGAAACATAAAGAACAAAGTATAAAACTGAAATTATTTTATACTGTTTAATTGGTGGATGCAATTACTTATCCCACTTCTTATCTCTGTATCTATACATCATTGAAGTATCCTTATCTCAATTATAAAATCCGATTAAAAAAATACTGTGTGCAAAAATTATTTTAAAACTATTAGGTTTAAGAAATAGAACATATATAATGTAAAACATATATTTTAAAGCAGTTTCATGACAGAGAGAGAAAGTACTTCAAATTTTTGAATTTCACTTTTATTCCATTCTGGGGGGCGTAATTTATGTACAAGAAGCGTTGACAAAACTGGTGTTCATTCACTAATGATATAAGAGCAGAAGACCCCTCCACCCCATATCCCCAATGATTATATACAATTAGATTTTGATAGAGATTTCTCTACACACATCAATTTAGGTTAGGAAAATCTAAGTATCTTTTAAAAAGAATTCTCTTAGCATGACAATTTTTGATCTTATCGCTCAGAACAGCTGATTTAAGCATTTTTACAGAGCTTTTGTTGCATTAATGAAATAAAAAAGGTGGAATTGGATCAAGAAATAAGAGAATATTTTAGATTGATGTTAATATGGACTAACTTAAGATAAAATTAGGAAATTAATTTAGATTTAGAGATATCACTGCATATATATATCTCCAATAAGCCAACAACTTACTTTATTTGAAAGCAGTTTTAAATGCATCCAGTTAACAATCAACTAATCTGTTTTAAAAAATTCAAGATATATATGTAATTTTGTGACATGTAGCTGTAATAAAAACACTATGTTAATTAAAATATGGCCATTTTTGTGCATTATTTTTTAAATAGAAAATTTCATCATTCATGTGAAATAACTTTTAAAATGAGACTTTTATATCACCTTTTAAACTAGGAGAGAATAGAATATACTTAATTTCGAGAGCTGGTGTTTGTATAAGAACTTCATTATATATAAAGGGGTAAAAATGTATTAAGTTTATTTTTGTGTTTGATTGTGCTTGCAATATCTTCTGGAAGAATTTTAAATAAAATTCTAAATAGAAAGGACAGATGATTTCTATCCTCCAGCTATTATTAGGAAAACTTTGACATGTCTTTTTTATTTCAGAGTGTTGTTATATCTTTGATATTCATGAATTAGAATGTCTTAGCATATTTGTTATTTATAGTTCATTTGCAAATCAATAATAATAATTATTAATAATAATGATACACTTAATGTAAATCAAAGTGCAAATTTACAATGAAATCTTTGTTTTTCATTTATTCCTTAAGAATTAAAATAGTAAAATGAAAGAAAATGAATTAATGAGAATTCTAGCAAATGATCCTGTTGCTAGATATTATGGTTTAAAAAAGGGCCAAGTAAGTTATGTTTCTTCTGATGCACTTTTATTATTTTACTTTTCATTTGCACATTTTTCTTTTTATTCTCAGGTGGTCAAGATTATCAGAAAAAGTGAAACAGCTGGTCGTTACATCACCTATCGCCTTGTTGTTTAAAAATGTTTTTAAAATACAATGTGTAAATCTTTTATTTTTGAAATAAAATCTAACATTACTACTAAAAAGTTGAATATTTGTCTTTACTCTTTCAAGGATAAAGAATTGTAATAATCAAATAAACAAAAAATTTCTATACATTTCCCCTGATATCAAAAAACAGTAATAGAAATTTATCCTATCCACTTCTATGTGAACATAATTAGAAGAGGTAAGAAGCTATAGAGGAAAATCGGGGGGTAGTTTTACAGTAAAATTGTAGATTTGGCCGAGTTTTAGACTAAAACTATTTGTGAAAAGAATAATTTTTATAAAATACATAATCACAATTTTTGTTAAAAAAGTTATCGGAGAAAGTAGTTTATATATATAGGAATGAATATTACTACGCATATTCAGCAGATTTTTTTAAAAAAATTTATTCCATTTTAACATTTCTATGAATATAAAATTGAGTTTTTATGGTGAAAAAGAATAAGAAGTCAGCAATCAAACTTCCATCCCAGAATATAAAAAAACTAAAATAGAAATATAAATATTTTTTGTTAGAAAACATTTAAAAAAAGAATGTTTAAAATGAGAATTTGAAAAGACAATTTTCAATTTTTGTTGATACCAATGTTGGGTGAACACATAACTGATGTTACATACTAGTGACTGTTTTTGGAAAAAATGTACATTCTGCCTTTTTTATTTATTATTGAAACAAAATAGTTGATACCTTATTTCAATCATTTTTGAATAAAATAAATTACGTGTATATTTTAATAGTAGTATTATATAATATTATATATTCTCTTGTATTTGTATTAAAGCAGTAAGGCTTTTTATCTTCATGAAGTACAATAAATTACAAACCAACAATCATTTTTTTTTAATACTGGCACACTGTGTTTAAAAAAATTATATCTGCTGATTTATGTAACTCTTGTGACATTTCAGACTTCATATATTTAATAAATTTTATCTTAAATATGTCAGTAAAAATTATTTTTTTGACTGTCATATTACAATAGTCTCAATATTTTTTTATGAGCCATCTAAAAGATGTGTGTGATAGTAACAATTTTTATAATAAAATGCGCAGCTGTTTCTAAAATACAAATTTTATTTTTCATATTGCACCTGTTCTAAGTACATATTAAATAAGAATATATCATTGCTATTATAACAGCTATAATGCTTCTAAAAATAATTCCTTCTAAAAAAGAAGTGCATTAAAAATGAATATGAATAAAGAAGCAGATGAAAAATATTCATTTTATGTACCAGGCATCTCAATGGAATGTTAAGTAAGAGAAAATGAAATATGTATACGACAGTACAGTAGTAACTTCAGAGAAAAATAGACATTCTAAAAAAGTAAACTATGCTCAGTTCTGCTAACAAAGTCATAAAAACTATCACTTGTAATGTATTTCAAATATATACATTTTATTCATTATCTGAAGTGCAAATATAGGTAAAAAAACAAGATATGATTGGAAATATGAATAATTAAAAAATATATAACGTTTCTACTGAAACATGAACTACTTTTGTTATATAAAAGATCTCAAGAGTCAATAAATGTATAAGGAATCTCAAAATTCTTGAATCATGTAATAACTTCAAAAAGAAAATATATATCAGCCATTGGAGGAAAGGTCTTTCCGCATTTATATACTGACTAGCAACCGCCATAAAATTTATTGGGAGGGGGGGGGGGAATACAAATAAGAAAACTAGTTGATGAATGATTCAAGACTTTTGATTTACCAATAACTTTATAGAATATTTACATAAAGTAAATTCTTTTATCGTAGAACCATAACTTCAATATCTATATTCTATAGTTTTATTTCATTAAAATAGAAATTCATTGTTTTTAGGAATTGTATTTAAAATACCTAAAATGCATAATAGTAGATTGGATGTAATAGAATAAATTGTCTGACTAAAATTTAAAAAAAAATTGTATAACTTAGCAAATATGAATTCAATGAATCATATTTAATTAATAAGAATTTTATACAGTTTTATTTTGATTTTTAGCAGATTTTTTTTGTATGTGATATAAAGAAAAAGAATAGATCATTAAAAAATACTCTGTTTTCCTTGCATGAGGTATTTTCAACAAACTTTCATGAATTCAGATTAAGAGAAACTCTTGATATTAATTACTTTAACAAATGCATACCATCAGTTCTTATATCTAACACATATAAATATAACAATTTTAACTCCTCACCAAAATTAAATAAGATTATGAGTTTATATAATAATGGCACAGAAAAATGAATATATTAATGAGAAAAGTACAGAAACTACTCAGTAATTGTAAACACACTTTTAGCTACTACAATTCAATTTCAAATAAAGTTCCAAAAATTGAAACAGCATTGACTACATATTTTCAGTTTTGTATTGATAAAGACTACAATAAGTTTCTCTAATACTTATAGAATTATTTTTTCAAATTTCATTATAAATGGAATTTTCAAAAATAAAATATTTCCTATAAATGTAAGTAAATGTATATATAAATGAGAATTTAAATATAGATAGAAATATGTTCAGAAGTAACCCTGAAATATGTTTATACGCAGATATGACTGTAGAATCAATTTTATAGAACTTATTGCAAGAAAGGTACAATATTGAACCTTTTCATATAATAAATAATTATTATACAATTATAAAAGTAAAAAAGAAAAATGATTTATTTTAAGTTTAAATACTGGATAAATGTATATTAGATTTAATAATATCTGTAATTTAATAAGATAAACTTTTTTATTCTATTAATTTTAAACTTTTTTATTCTATTAATTTCAAGTAGATAAAATTAATATTTGATTCTTTATAATAACTATTAAAATTTTAAATAAAATGTGTTTTGAGACACAAATTGAGTTTAATTGGTAATCATTAAACAATCTGCTATATAAATTTCATTTAATAGACACAACTTGGTATTTTAAAATAAGACTCTACTTTGAAGGTACAACGGCACAGATTCAAAGAGGGGAAACCAACTCCTTTTTCCCCATGTCTTCTCTTTTCTCTCGATGTGGCAGTTACAGTGTTAAACTTGTTAAGATAGAATAAAAATAGATAATGCTTTATTAAGCAAATTAACAGTTATATTTAAAAACTTAACAGCAAAAATACAATATAAATTTGTACTTCATACTGTCAAGTACTTATAAAAAATGAAAGGAATACTTTGCATGTTTGAAATATGGTAGATTAAGTTATTCTTGAACAGCAAAATAGAAAATGTAGAAAGATATTTAAACATTTCCTGTAGAAAATTGTCAAATCAAATTATTACCAATTTATTTTTAGCATTAAAACTCGATAAACACTAAAGATTTTATATATAATTTTTTTTTGAAGTAACCAAATACTTCTCCTATGTCCCAATAAAGCTTTTACAATCACACAATAACAGAAACTACTCAGATCAAGAAACAAAAATCTCATCACGATCATCATTCAAAGCAATATAATTCTCTTCTGTTTGCAGCTCTTTTACTACAGTAAAAATATTTTATAATTCAGCTCAGTGTTAATTTTTAAAAAGTAGATAAATGCAATATTTATTAATAATAAACTAAACAAAATTGAATTACATACATTTATTAATAAAACTTGACTCAAATTTTACAAACCAAAAATTGGCTTTTTATTGAAAAATCTGATAGAAGTTTGTACTATGAGTGTTTTTAAGACAACACTTGGAGTTGATACCTATAGTTTAAGAAGACCTGGCATAAGGAAATGATCTATGATAGAAACAAATCATATTATGATAACAAAGCATGGAAGATTGACATTGTCAAATTGTATAAGATGCGTATTAAACACAATTAAAATATCACTTTACTTAACAAACATAAGCAATTAAATAAAAACTGCTAAACTATCTGACAAACATTAAAAAAATTATCACTGAGAACTTATCATTTGTACAGTAAAGAATGGACAAATTATAATCTTTGTGTGAGAAAGAAAAATTGATTATGTCATTTCCTTAATTTACATTCCAAGATAAGAAAATATAAGGAAAGGAATTTCAAAGAAGCACCCTTCTTAAGATGAGTTTTAATTTAAAGTTGTATTTAAAAGCATGATCAAATCTCAAAACATAATGAATTGCTAAGAATACTATGTATAAAAATTAAAAGTCTAATAAAAATTAAATAACTATCATAAAGGTTTAAGAGTGTCCTTAGAATGTATCAAAATATATAACTTCTCTCACTACTTAAAACAACATCATATAATTTTAAATTTTCTAACTTGACAAATAACAGATGACATACTTTATGCACAGTTCATAAAATTTGTCTTATTGTTTCAATGAATTATATTCACTTTACCTTTGGCACAACTGTTTAGAATTGACAACAAAAATATAGATAAATTTTTATATAATTTATATTAGAAATAAAATAACTCAAAACATGTTTAACATTTTCACTCATAATTTAAACCCTACTTACATAAAATGTACAATTTAAAATAATTTTAAGGTTATTACAGCAGCTAAGCATCATGGTATTTACACATGGAAAATATGACAAATTTATTGCTCTATGGTACTAAAAAAATTAAATAGAAATTCAGAGTCATTCAAAATAAAAAAAGAAAAATATACATCTCATTCTTACATGTTATCTTACACAAAACTTGCATCACTCACTAAAGCTCTTTGATGGAAAGAAAAAAAAGATTTATATAAGAAGTAGATTCAGCATAAATTATTTTTTAAAAATGCAACTTTTCACATAATTATTTTATGCCACGAATCCTTCAACACATTCTGTCAATAAATTTACATCATATGACTATTATTAACAGTGTGACAAAATGAAAGAAAAAACATCCATTCATATAATACATTTCAAAAAATAGAAATACCTGGATAAATATTATGCAGCCCAAAAGTACAAAAATTCATGTATTCAAACATGATAAAAAACAGAAATGAATTCTCAAAATATAATCATATTTTTACGTTGTTTGGCTGAAACATTTAAAAGTGATAACACGGATGGCTTACAAGAACATTTAATATTATTGAATCCATGCGCTTGTCAAACATTTTTCAAATTCTCTGTTTTCTTATTATCTCTTCTCCTATTTAAGGGAGAACATAAAATTAATACTTGGTCAATAATAATTTTTAAAAAACTATTAATAAAAATATTTTTTTTAAAAATATAATGCATCACTAGTAATAATAAACAATTTCAGATTCTAGAAATTATAGAGAATGAAATAAACATAAAATACAATCAATTAATTTGAAATTTTTTTAAATAAAGAATGATTAGCTAAATGATAGCATAAAATTCTGAAAAAACTAAACTTTTATATTAATTTAAACTCTTTGAATAAAGTATTTATCAAATATCTTAACTCACATTTGTTAAGATTTAAAATAAAAATTACTTTGATTAATGATTGCAATGGTAATAATTAAATAACTACTTACAATTTAATAATAAAATACATTTTTAAAATTTAATTAAAGATATAAGAATTATTATTATACAGGAAATAATTTTACAATTGAGAATCGCCAACAATTTTCAGCTAATTTTATATTCATGAAAATGCATTTATAATTAATTGAGTAGTTCAAAATAAATAATAGACAATAGCAATTTTATTCAGGATTATTCTGAAATTCATGATGAGAAAGCCCAACATACCAAAATTTATTATAATGAAACTAGATTATATCTATCTATATATAATTTTCAAATTTCAGATTCACTCTATCCAAAGAGGTATACTTTAAGCGATAAGAGAAGCAAGATACATTAGTGTATGACACACAAGAAAAGCAAAAGGAGGCCAAAATATTTTTCTCCAGTGATATTACAAGATTATGATAGGGATTTCTACGATATATGTCAATTTAGGCGAGGGAAATATAGGTATCTTTTAAAAGAATTTGCTTAGCATGAAAGATTTTTATCCCTTCAATCACAGCATGGGAACTTTCTGATTAAAGCAGTTTTACAGAGCTTGTGCAAAATTAATTGAATAAAAAAAGATGGAATTGGATCAGGAAATAAAATGACTGTTTTATAATGAAGTTAATACGAGTTGAATTATGATAAAAATTAGGAAATTAATTATGATTTAAATTAAATCAAGAGATATCAATACATATTTTATATACCTTCATCAATAATAATTTTAATACTTTATCTTGCATTATTATCCATCATTTACAACAATACAGATAATATATTTATGTGTTAAGATGTATAAGTTTGTTTTTACAGTTGAAATCTAATAAAATATATTTAACATGTTTTATTCCTTGATTACAAACAATTCAATTTGGAGGAACTGATTTTTAAAACAAAACAAAAACCTTTTATGATGATATATATAATATATTAATGCAAAACAAAATTTTAAAGAGTAGAAAATGGCTGCTTTATAGTATGAATTACAAGGAACCTAAAACTAGTTTAGTAGCATTGCCTGGCATTAAAGCAACATGAAGGCTATTTTGCAACAGATCTAGTAATTTTGAACAACAGTCAGATACCGAGAATGACACTGTAGCTGGCTAAACTTAAACATTACATTAGTGAGAGGACATTAAGTCTCCATATATTTAATGAGTAATAGACACACTTATGTGGTAGGTCTTTGGTGGCAATAGATTAGGAAACTTTGAACTTTCTGTTCTCAAGTCAAAAACATTACTACTAGGTCATTCCAGTTTCTGAAGCTGAAGTGAGAAAAAGGTCTGCTGGAATCGGAGACTAACCAATAAAATTCATAAGTACAAAACAGGATTAAAATGTATTTTCCATAGATAATCAGCAAATTTCTTAATCTATAATGATTGAATTTTTAAGCCATCAAATTTTAATAAAATATTTTAATAAAGAGTTATCCCATGTTATGTTACTAGAATTAAATATAAAATAAAACCCAATACTGTAAAAAAATGCTAATAATAATTTTATTTGTCTTTTTAAAATATTATGGTTTCTAGGATAAACTAAAAATTTCAAATTCTGATTAATTACAAATTATAATAACTGATCAATGCAGGAATCTTCATGTTTCAAATAATTTCAGTAACCTATTTTTATTTAGCAAATTAATCTAGTTTACATACTTCATTTTAATATCAATAAATATTTATCAAATAATTATAATTAATATAAAATGGGTTTTCAACAACAGTATAAAAATACTTACACATCAGATCCTACAAATTTATCAAGTGAACCAATGGATGGTCCTGTGGGCAATGGAGAAGATTTTAAGGTTTCTCTCTGCAAATATATTTAAGAGCATTCATTGTAATTTTATATATCCAGGGTAAGAAATTCTTATTTCAATTTAAGAAACATAAAAAATTAATAGTTTTAATTAATTAAATTAATGACTTAAAAACATTAAGAAACAAAAGAGTTTTTTTTTTTAAATCCACATTTTTTTCTTTCAAAAATTTAACTAATATAAAGACTATAGAAATTTTTAACTATCAATTTTAATAACAGTTAACCCCCTACCCCCATATGCTAACAATTCTTAAAAGATTCAGATATATTTCTTATTAGATATTTTATAAATTAACAAATCTAAGTTTATATAAGTGTATGGTCACTGTTGACATCATTTTAAATACGGGGACTAATAAACAACTTCAAAGAATTTTAATGAAATAATGTGAAAAACACAACTGAAAGTTCTTATAATTATTATTAAATTTGGAATTCATAAAACATTTTAGAAATGACTGGAATACAATTTATTCATTATCTTCATAATATTTCATATATGGAGATAAAGCAATACCTACACATAAATATGGGTACTGCTTTAGTATCAAGAAATAAATATACCTTTTTTCACAATAATTAAGAGACATAGTTTTTTAACATATTCATATAAAAGAGATAAATGTAATTAAAAGATTATTTAATATTATAAGCTGATGTATTTTAATTTTGAATTTGAAGGGGAAAAATCACCAGTTTCTTCTACTGACTTTGTTATACAATTAAACAAAAGAATGGCACTTATAGTGATAAGCAAAAATACTTAGGTCAATGTGTTATGTATTTAACATTACTCATTGATACAATATAATTTTCTATTATAATCACAATAACTTTGCATAAAAGAATGCAGAGAGCAATATATATGCCTAGTGACAATTACACCATATAATTTTAAAAGTACTTTTGGATTTAAGAATTTATGAAATAGTAAAATTCATCAAAATCTCAAGTCATTATTTGGTACTTAAAATACTCTTTTTTTTATGCTTCATAAGCTAGGAAGTAAATAGAATAAAACATACTTGGCGGCATCGTCGCAGTATTAAATAGCACTGCTCAAGTCCTTGGATTGAAGCCTGAGATATTGCTTTTATCAATAATAAATTCTATAAAGAAAAAAAAAGTGATCTGTAAACATTTTAAACTAATTTTAGATATACATTTCAATAGAATCTTCTCAAAGTACACATATAAATACAAATTCAAAATATTGCAGCAGTATTGTGTAGTAAAAATTATACTATTTTAATGATATTATAAATTATAAGAGTCACACTATGTTAAAAGAATGATGATAAGAAAATAGGTAAAACACCATTTTTTAAGGTTTATTTGCAAAGAGTGAAAAGTATTATAGTAGACAATCAATAATTTTGTTTCAATTAAAAGATAAAACAATATGCCAGCTACTAATAATGACAAATGTATATGTCTCTTTGTTCCTATGTGTATATATACTAGTACACTACAAGCCAAACCATTAGATATATAGTACCAAATTTGGCACATATACATCCTGGCAAATAGAAATGAGTACTTTGGATAATTTTTTTTGGGGTGGGTGAGGAGTTGGAATTTCAAAAACATTATCTCATAAAACTTCACACTATTTCAAAATTGATTATGTCAATTTAATAGTTGCACATTTTTTCCCCCGACTTATGGCTATTTAATTTATATATATATATCCCTAATTTTCTAACAGATTACATTGTTAAACATAATAAAATGCAAAACATTCATTGTTTCAGCTAATATTTAATCATAGCATTTTTTTCATTGTTGAAAGCTAAGGAAAGACTGTGCTTAATATCTGTGTAGTTTACAAAATGAATTTAAAATCTTCAAGTACCACAAAAGTGAGGTGAACTAGACATTTACATTTAGGCCTAGAATGTCATGGATTAGTCCCCAATAGGAAAGTTCGTGCACACAATGAGATTACATATATGCAATTTACTTGTTATTAAATATAACCAATATTTTTTTTTTATCAAACTAGATAGTAAATTAAATTATTGAGACATTATTTAACAGACTGAAATTCTGCATCTATTTCTTTCCACTACGTCTTGAAAAATTTCACACATAACATTTGAATTTTTGAAATATTTAAAATATGTTAATGATTATTTGTATTAAAAAAACTTACAGTATCGGAACATTTTACATGAGGTCCAGTACATGGCAGTTCCTGTAAAAAAAATCATCAGTTACATAAACTGTTAATATTAATGTTAAATAAATACACAAAAGATAATTAACATAAGTTTGTTCTGATACAAAGGCTTATTTAAGATAAATATTATATTTTGAAACTAAACATAGAGGTTTTTTTTGGAGTGAATTTTACATTTATATTCCATAGACAAGTAACATGGGTTACAGCTTTTATTTAAACTGCTTCTTAACACAGAGGAAAAAACATTTGATTTACAACAGAATAAACATGAACTAGATTCTTATATTATGGGAGTAAACAAAGTGAGATTGATACAAAGCACTATGACCTGTGAAACAACAGAATAAGGATATTACGATCGACATTTTATTAACTATTCTAATAGGAAATTGATAAAGTTTCCCCCCCAATAGATACTTGATTTCCTCAAAATATTCATTCCTTATATCATGTCGTAAATTTTTCTACAGCAAAACTTCAAGAGCTCTTTCCATCCGTAAGCCCTTTTCAAGCGGATTAAAATTTTACTACTAAATGTCATCAGAAATTTTTTACTTGAATACCATAAATATAGCATTAGTTCAATTAGTTATATTAATGCTCTATACTATTTCAGGAATGTTTTGAAATGAGTTTTGTTGGGGATATTTGTAAGTCTGAATAAAGACCAGATGACAAGAGTAATACTTGAAGGCAATACAGCAAATTGAAACTTTCACAACATTCCAACTTGGATTCATTTAAATCAAAACAACAGGTTTAATATGCAACAGATCTATACACAAATAGCTTTTAAAAGGATTGAATCTGAAATCCAGAATTCTATTATAATAACTCAACTATTAGGTCACCAGATGCAGGTAAAAAATAAATATAGTACACAACAAACAAGTGTAAATTAAAACAACTTTTCTATTTCAATTATTTAAGAAATTTTCATGAAACATTTTAAATTAAGAAAATTTCCTATGCAATTTTTCATTCTAAAAAAAATAAAAATAAAACAGGAACTGAGGTAAAACTGAAAACTGTTCAATGAAATTTCAATCATATTCTGAAATCAAATGAAAGAACTTTTATGATATATGAGCTAAAACTTGGTTGAGCACTTAATAAGAGACACCAACAATTATTTAATCTATTTGAATGATTTATATATATATAAAAAAAATAACATACTTACTTCTATTGACTTAGCTAAAGCTTTTTGGCACTCTAGTGCTTTGTAAACAGATTCTTTGATTTCATCTATAGGATCTTTTTGGACTTCATTGGGCTTTTCATTTAAATTAGCTTTTGATTTATTTTCAGACCCTAGTTCATCTAGTTTTTCTGAGCTCATTGATTCAGCTTGCTTCAAATCTTCTGCTATATTAGAGGAGGCACTTTTGCAAAATGCAAAAGAACTTTGCAAGCCACCGGGATGATCACCTCTAGATTCCTGATTTGAAAGTGACAATACATTATTAAGAATTAAAAAAATATATATATATATAGAAAAATGGAACAAATATTTTAAATCAAAAATCTTTTATCACTGAACATAAATCCAAAGCAATAAAAATATGGTAACATTACAAGTCAAGCAATTTTTCTTTTGCTAAAGTGGCTTAAAAAAGTTTTGGAATAATAGCAATCGAATTTCTTTTTTAAAAAACTCAGTATACTCAGTAAAAACTCAGTTGTTTTCTCTTTATTATTTTTCATTGATAAAATTACACAAAGAAATTTTTTTACAGCATATTAATAATACATTTGACCCCATTTAACAAATTTTAGAAAAGATGCGAATTACTTCATAAAATACAGGATGGTAACAAAAGAAGGTAATTCAGTGTAATAACATGCCATTAATTAAACACTGGCATTAAAAAAAATACCAAAGATGTCATAGTTATTTCAATTCACAATTGATCACTTGAAAACAGCTAAAGCTATCATTTTAGTCCACTGATATACACCAATCCAATGGTTGGCCAGAATTGACCCAAGGTTTGCCAATGACCTATGATTAACACATAAGTACCAAAAAGAATATAGTAACTTTTAAAGATTATACCTTACTAACCAATATAATTAAAACCCAATTTTATATCATAAGTATTACTTATCAGATAAGATATTTTAATAGACATTTCATCACTTACAGGTGCACAAACACACAAAAATTCTTGAAACGATAGACTGCATTATTTTCATTTGAACATGATATAAATTTATAAAAGTTTTGTTAATTTTCTCAATTTAACAATATTTGACTTTCAGTATTTCCTGTAAAAATATAATATAGCATTTTTTTAAAAACTATTTCTGATAAAAATCTATGAATATAATAAAATATTTACAGTCAGTATTAAATTAAGGAGGAAATAAAATTTAGCTTACCTCTGAAGAACTTTTACAATGCCTTTCAATCACAGACCTAATTTTATCAACCCAAATTTGCCTCTCTTTTGCATCACTAGCTTTAAAAAGAATAACAATATTGTTAAATTTTGTCAAAAGTTTGAACTTTTGACATATAGATATAATTATATATTAAAAGGAAAAAATATCAGATGCATATTTGAATGAATTCTTTGATAATTTTTACTGATTAATATAAAAAGATTTCATGTATCCAGATTATACGAGGGGGAAAAATGCTTTGTAGCAGATTCATTATAAAGTTTTTATCTATGATATACTTTGCATTTCTTTTCAACAAATTAGAACTCATTTTCCGAAAAAATTTTGAAAAAAAAAAAAAAAAATACATGTAAGAAATTATATGATTCCTTATTTATATGATGCAATACATTAAGGGACAAAAAAAATACGTCATTAACTGTTTTGAAATCAAAGCAAATCTTTTTTTTCTCACTCCATTCTCAACAACTAAGATTTTTTACTTAAATTTTGAAAGCTAAGTGAAGACAGAATTTAAAAAATAATATCATATTAAAAGTAGTCATATCACATTAAAAACATTCTGATTCAAGCTAAACAGAAGGAAAAGAAGAGTCACAATAGTTAAAATAAGCAAACCCTAAAATAACAATTTTTTTTTCTCAAACTGTGACAGCTCTTTATTAGTGAAAGAATGTTAATTATGATTATATATTTTTCCTATGAAAATAGAGAGATACCTTTTAATCTATACACTTCTCCAGTTTCACCACTGACAGAAAAAGATTGATTATCATCTTCACTTGGAATGACAACAGCACCCTAAGACAAATTTTTTGTTAGTATAATTTAATTTTACTTAAAATTTATTTAACACATATCTACAAAGATTAAAGAACAATCAATATCAGTTGATGCTTTACAGGACAAATTGTTTGATTTATGTTACAAAATATGGCTTTAATACAATTCACAGGATGAGCATGTTCAACCTAAATTGAAACTTTTAGTAATCTTCATTACAAATCATATGATAGTTTGGATTTGTTTGGTCTAAAATTGTATTTTTAATGATATCAATCAATGATTTATATATTTATGATATTAATCACAATATTTATGATATTAATCACAATACTCCTCCCTTATGAAGTACAGAAGATGTATTATAATCATTAAATAAATTTTAACTTCAGATTTTGATGAATCTCTTCATTTTAGATTTCCCAAAGTTTTAATTTTTTTTTTTCATTATGTCTATCTATCTATCTGCGAATATGATAACTTTGTGAGAGAAAGAACAAAATTTGGTAATTGGACTTCCATCTAAATTTGTAGATTTATATCGAATTTTGAATGAAATTCATTTACAGGAATTCTGACTATTCAAGTAGAAGTGAATTAATCTCATTACAAGAAGGTATAAAGAGCTAGGTATATAAAATTTGATACAAGATCTAGCATCTAAAATATAGATTCTTATCAAATATTTATTCTTATATGTCAAAAGGTTTACTGTTGATTTGTACTCTAGCATTTTGTGAATACAATTGTAGTTCCATGTTAAATTTAGTTTTTTTCAATCATTTGGCAAAACACCATCCAAAATATATATATTTGTATGATAGATTAGGTAATTTGCCAGAATGTATGAATAAAATTCCAGATTTACACTAAAGATTTATATCTTATAATTACTGTTAGCCAATGTCATGGAAGGTATTTGTGGTTTTAACCCAAGATCCCCAATTTTATGTGGGGGAAGGGGGGATAACTTTCATTAGTGTATATAAGAAAGTTTTAGAAGAGCCCACTGCTGCTGGTTCCAAAAATGAGCAAATCAATAAAGAAGCATGAAACAGAAAGATGAAATTTATTATCAATTTAACTAAAAATATTTTTTGAGAAGAGCCTTTAATATCTTTAGAACTTATTTCAAAATTTTCATTAGATTATGAATTTAAATTAAAACATTTGCTCGCAACACATTATGTTTGGTATTCTAAAAAGAAAATTAAAGTTCCAAAGTACAAAGAACACTTTCTACCAAGTCATTGTTAAGTTTCCATTAATCTTTAGTTAACAATACAGGAATTTTTTAGATTACTCAAATATATTTTGTGATCCATGTTCAATTTATATGGTAATGTTTTCCCATCTTTTAATCATTTTAGCAGATCTTCAAGAAAAAGCAACTAACAGTTTCAATTACCCAATGCTAAAAGTAGGATATATATTTTGTCTTATGCTATCATAAAACTAATAATGGATTAATGTTATAAGTGAATTTCCTTTGAAAACTCTGAACTCTGTGAAATTTACAAGACTAATACCAACACTGTTTTTCTGCTTTCACAATAATTATTAAAAGGTATAGTATAATAATAACTATTAAAAAATATAGTATATGCAATAAGAATGATTTTCAGGAAACTGGATACCTTTGAAACGCTGTAGCAAAAATACATACAAAAATAAACCTAACACACCAAATTGAGACCATCTTGGATAAAAGATATTTTAAACATACTACAGCTTTACACAATTTTAACAATTATTTCCAGAAAATGATGTAATTACTTGAAATACAACACTCGTAGTATCAATGCAAAAAAACTGGAGAAACTGCACAAATATTTATTTAGATTTAAATTGAGGTTCTATATATCTTTCTTCTGATTATGCAACATATTTTGTTAAAAATAAAAGTGAATTAAATTATTTTTATATTATAAAAAGTAATACTTTTTCGATTGGCAATAGATATTTAATTACAATTACAGATATTATAACCTTATTGATAAATAAAAGTACATGTGGTATGAGAGATTATTTTATCTAAGACATATAATAGTTGTTACTAATGGAGGAGTTAAAATAAGACCCAATCATGTACAAAATCAGTTTTAACTCTAATTTAGAAGGTTAGTAAATAGAATTTACTGGTACAAGAACAATTTCTTGTAAGGAGATCTGTCAGAGAAAGATTCAAAACTTTTAAAATGGAAAACAGAATTTTACACACAAATTTATATTAGTTTTTATTATGCGTTACACCCATTTCATATTTTCCATTAGCTGGAAAACAGCCAAAATGCAAATTAAATGTGGAAAATGCAACAAATTTATACAAAGAAATATTATTTTACTTTTTTTAAATACTTTTTAGTAACTTTAAGATATAATCGCTTTTCTTGACAACTTACATGGTTTTGATGAATGTATGCACAAGAAAAAAGTATGTTTCTACAATATTTATATTAAAAAACAACTGTTTCTGTAATATTTCTAGCAGTTTTAATACATTTTTTAAAACCAGTCTTGAAAACTGCAAAAATTTACTCACAGCAAGGTATAAGGCTCCTCTTGGTCGGCTTTTTTTCCTCTCATCTAACTATGTACAAAAGACACCAAATAAGTATTTGAGTATGAATAAATAGATATTATAGAAATGTTTTAATGCTGAAATCAAAATTTTAATCATATACATAAACATAATAACATTAAGTTTCTCGAATTGAAATTTTGAGTTTATTTCTCTTATTCAAAACTGAATGCACACATTTTTAGTTCCAATTTTTTTTATCTTTTTAAAAAGAGAGGTAAAAAATTAACCCAGATTAAAATTCTTATACATGATGAAGTTTCAAACTTGGACATTACTAAATGTTTTTAAAGAAAGTTTTAGAATACAGCTATAAATTGCTAACATCTGTATCCTATTTATAAAATAGTAAACTGTTAACATAGCAATTTCTTTACATATGAATCATATTTCTAAGCAGCTTTTTTATTTTTTGATATCTTGTATCTGGTATTAGATATAATTTTACACTTTATATATAAAACACTATTGTTGAACTACTTAAGCAATTTTACTTTGAAAAGCTTGTATCTCAAATTACAGAGTGCACCAAAGCTATTAGGTACAACTAAAAAGCCAAGAGGAGGTATAATGGTTTTTAAATCTTTCTAACCTTAACATACATCTACATAAACTCAATCCTCTTCAACTTCCAGCTTCATATGTCCTTTAAAAACAAAGAAATCGTATTTTTTAATTGTTAGTGCAGATAGCAATAATGCTGATTACATATATATATATTCCTTTTTAATATGTGACTGAGATAACAGTCATGCAAATAACAAGATTCCCCCTCCCCTAGTAGTGATACTGTAATTGCATCATATAATACTTGCACCTTTATTCTACTATATTATAGCATGTATGAGAATATGTGAAGGTCAAGAAACAGTATCTTTAGAAGTTAGCATGAATAAGAGTAAATATTTCTCAAAGATTTGAAATAGAAAAAAACATTTCCAGTTTTTAAACTAAATAAACTCTAGCTGTAAAATTTCTTACCACTATTATAATAATATTAATGTGATTCTCATAGTGAACAACAATAACTATCATTTAAAAGAAATGAAGACTATTTGAATTAAATTTTAAAAATAAATAAATGAAAATAAAGCAATGTATTCATTCTTATAGGAACAAACTTAAATTTCATTATCATATACTTAAAAATTTAATTTTATAATAATAATACAAAATACTGTGCATATCTATTATAAAATCATTATACAGATATTAACATTTTATGATTTTCAATAGACAAAAAATACAATACTTTATGTGATCTATGGATTAATGCCATACAATCTGCTGTACATTAATGTCAGAAAACAGAAGGTAAACAGACACACTCACCATATAATACTCCAGCATTCCAGTGTCAGGCGTTATTATAAACCAACGATACTGCCATCCTTTCATCACATTTGTGTATTTGTATAACTGCCCTTCCAGAGGCAATCTATAATTAAATAAAAGTATGTGTACATATACATGGAGTCAGATATACAAAGTACAGATCAAATACGGCAAATTAACATTTAAATCTCAACAAAAAATATGCATAAAAAATTTATTTATGAATGATCATAAAAAATTTCACAAATTAGAACGTTCACACACACACAAAAATAATAATAATCACCTCATTTTATTAGCCTCTTCAGCTTCAAACTCCTGAAAGAAGAATTTGAAATTTTATATAAAAAAATAAACATAAAAAGGAAAATAAAGCCAGATAAAACACAAACTTCACAACTAGTGATCGGTTACTTAATTACTTCCTCAGAATTAAGAAAATCAAACTTTTAAGAATAAGAACAATTTATTGATGTGGAATCAAAATTTGTGATTACCAAAGCTTTTTTCATAACGGTTTCAAGTTTATTCTTTTCATCTTCTGTCAAACCAGGCACTTCATCCGTCAGCGAATAATAAATACTTCGCGACGCCCCTGATAACTGAGAAGAACCAGCTTCAGCCATCACCATTTGAAAATTTATACATTAGATAAAATAAATTTCTTAATCACAGAAACTTCCGAAAAGTCGGCACATTTTTTCAAGGTTTGTAATTATAATAATATTTATTTCACGTTAAGAAAAATAATGCCATATGATCGCTTGACTTGGTTACAGTTATAAATCCAGTTTGGAAACGTTTCGGTTTACCACCTATCGGCTATCGCGCCATTGAGTGAAACAAAAATAATAAAGTGGATGCGGTTCCTCACAGATTAGTTTCGGTTTTGCAATTAAATATTATCCACTCAATTAAATGTGCTTTATTTTTCTGCTATTTCAAACTCCTCTAAAAGAAAGTGGAAGGAAATTTCAAGATTAATGAGACCCCATATTTGTAATTATTTTGAAACTTGATAAAATAAATAAGAAGTAATGATAGAGCCTCAGTTATTATTTCTGTTCAAATATCCAAAGGAACAAATTTTAAAGAAAAAATTGCGCAGAATCGTAATTATATTTGGGGGTCAAAAGAGATTAAAATAAATTTTATGACACTTCAGATAAGAATTCTTTTTGTCAAAATTCGATTTTTTTCAATTTGATCTCCAGAGTGAGTGTTGCATTTGTCTCCGCTCTAATTAAATCTGTCTAATTTTTGAGCAATAATAATTAGGACGACAAAATAAATTATCTGTAAATATTGCTCATAATTACTAAAAAATATGGTAATGACTTAATTTTTCCTAATAAATATTATTTTATTTTAAAGATTCATTATATTCTTTAGATAATGGATGCTACATAATAAATTATGTTAATAATGATTATAAAATTCTTGGAAAAATTTATTCAACCTTTTTTCTGTAACAAATGGGTAATTACTGATAATTAAACCTACGAACTAATTCTCAGAGAAAATTTAATATTCTGGGATTCTCTCATGATGTTTTCTTTGATTAATCCACTTTTTGATTATACCACTTTTCTTTAATTAATAAAATGTACTAATATTTCTCTCTTTGGTTTACAATTTTCTCTGCTTTCTGTTGTTGGAACTTCCAGTATTAAACATACTATCATGAAAAATGAAATATAAACACAGTAACAAGCCGTGACAGCTTACTTACAGAATAGCCTCCTAGATTCAAACCTCCAGTTCGCAGAAATCTCTGAGCAGCAATAACTCGCAATGTTGACTAGTTCTTCTGGCGCCAGGGCCGGCCATCTAGGGGTGCAGGGGGGGTGCTATGCACCCAGGCCCCATAACTCAGGGTACCTCCAATGATTAAAAATTAAAATAGTGTTCTAAACAATAATATTGTTACACGTGCAAAAAGTTTACAAGCTTGTTTCCAGGTGACTGGCTAAGCATCGACTGACGCTTTTATTTGACAAAGATAGCAGTGATATCTATAAAAAGAAGGGAAAAGTTCATTCAGGAATAAGGAAATCTCCTTCAGTCGCGTTAAGACAGAGCGGCGAGCTTGGCGCCCCGAAAATAAGGCTGAGGCTGGGTTCAAACGGACTTGAAAATCATCAGTTATTTACTTCTGTCTATATCTAATGTAATATTTTTTTTTATGTATGCATCTGTGCATATTTATTTTTACTAAGTTGTTCAAACAAAAAATAAAATGACGATACATTAAGGGATCAACTGCTAGCAATGCACACGTGAGAAAAAAATTATTATAATGTCTAAATTTATGTTCGACTGTTAATAAAACAAATCCAAATAAATATTAGTAAGGAAAAGCTCGAATTAAATTATTATTTCAAAAAATGGTAGATGAGATTCTGTATTTAGCGTGTAATAATCTTCCACTTTGTGGAATCCACAAAATAATAGAAACTCCTAATAATGAAATTTTTTAAAGCGTAATCGCATTACTAAGTAAATACGACTTTGTGCTTATGGATCATATATACAGAATAAATAATTCCACATGTTAAATTGTCAGTGATTTAGTTCAAGATCAAATTATTCCTACCTTAGGAAATAAAGTTCTTAACAAAATTAAAGATAATGTAATTGCAGCTACGTATAATAACATCTAAGTGTATTTTATTTCTGATAATTCCTCCCCCCCAAACACCCTTCAGTCTTTATTAAGTATATAAATTTTGAAGAGAAAAGTTTAAGTATAAACGAGTCATTTATACTTAGGTTTTATTGAAGTAACTAGTATGACTAGAGAAGGACTAGCAAAAGATCTATTCGGAAATATTAATCAGCTTTATTTGTATATTATGGATTGTACTGGACATACATACGACAACGGTAGAAACACAAAAAAGCAATATAAAAATGCAAACTCTCGAAATCTAGATCTCTATTGCCCTCATGTATTGGTTTGATTTCATCTGGAAAAGAAGCCATGGTGCGACTATGCTGTGTCAATCATTGATGTTCTCATGCAATCTATGTGTGTGTCTGGCTTATCATACTCTTTTAATTTATTGATTTTTGCTTCCCGCAATATGTATTACAGTTTTTTTGGTTATTTGGTTATTGTAATGTTAGTATTGCTTATTTTCTACATTTACAAAAAGATGGGAAAATCTACTAAAGCATTTAAGCATTATTCTCAAACCATTATGCAACACTCGTTGGGAAGTCAAAATAAACAAAATTAAAACAATGTATATACAGTTTGAGTACACTTGTAATGCCCTAGAAGAATTTATTGATGCAAATAACAATATTACAGCTGTTCCGAAGTTAAAGGTCTATTGGATTCAATAAAGAAAGGACATTTATTTTATGCTTAATAGAATGGTTTATATTATCGTCCAAAATTGGCTGTTAATAAACTATTTCAAATAAAAATTTATTGTTTTCGACTGGGCTTAGCATTTAGTCAGTGAAATTAAAGCTGAAATACAAAATTCAAGAACAAAGTTTAACTCGTATTTAGATGAAGCAAAAGCGATAGTAAATAATTTGAATCTTTAAGAACATTTTCGTGAAAAACAAATTCGAAAAAGAAAAAAAATATATATACGTATTTCGAAACAACAGAAAGATGAAATTGTAGACAACTTACTTGAGGAATTTAGATGTTATTTTTTAAAATTCCGTAGAGGATACTGGTATTGTACAGACAGAAGACAGATTAAAAAGTATTTTAAATTAATCATTGACACAAAAAATTTAGAAATAAAAATGAATTAGAAAATTGTTTCAAACACTTTGTAGAGTTTTGTAATAACGATGCAAATGAAAACCTAATTCAAATAATTGCTTTATAATGGGATTTAATATGGAATGAGAGGATGTAAATAACGCTCAATACGTATTGCAATAGATGCTAATTAATAATTATAATGATTAATTTCTAAATGTTTCAACTGTGTTAAATTTTTTTACATTGCCAGTTTCTGTAATAAGTGTTGAAATCACTTTCAGCAAATTAAAATTAATAAAGGGTTATCTTTGGCCAAATATATGGATATAATGCTTAAACGCTCTTGCTAAGTATCGAAAAAGAAATTGGGAAAATTGTAATTTTCCTGGAGTAATTAATAGCAGAAACAAAAGCATGCATTAAATAAATATGCAAATGTTCAGTTTCTTCTTTTTTTAAATAGCTAAAAATTTAGGGTCTCAAATGGTTTCTTGCACCCTGGCCCTTCATAGGGAAGACCAGCTCTGAGGGGCGCCATCTACGTTTAAGATTCTAAGTTTGAATAAAAATTCACAGTTTGAAATAGGAAGTGTTTGTGAACTAAAAACAGAATGTTTTAAATTGGAGCGATTGATCCGCATGTGGAAGATGTGGAATTAAAAAATTTATTACACCATTGCTTATTTTGAGTTTCACATTTATTTTTCGCAGTCAAACAATTTTAATAATTCGTAGCGATTTAGAAATTTGACAGGAATATAATTAAAAAAAAAATAAAAAAGAAAGGGAAAAGTAAGTAAAACGATTCATTTTTTCCCAGATTCGAAACCTTAAACTGGAGAAAGCTCTGAACTTTAATGCTCCTCAATCCACTAAGTTACAGGTTTTCCTTTTGCAATCTACATTTCAGTTTATAAGTTTGCTTAAAATATCATAGTTTGAAATCGATTGCGTTTCTGTGCTATAATTTTAATACTATTTATTGCAGTGATTGATATGAATAAGTAAGATGTGAAATTAAAAATTTTATTATCCAATTCATGATTTGTGTTAAATTTTTTTTGGAAGGCTAGCAATTTTAATAATTCGTATTAACCTAAGAATTAATCTGGAATCTCATTCACAAAATTAATTAGTAAAGAAGAAAATATATTCAAAATTATTCTTTGACAAGATTTGAAACAGTAACAGTTCTGCAAAATATTTTGAACTACTATGCCTCTCATTCCATTAAGTTTCCAAGTTTTTCTTGAACCATATACATTTAAGTTCCCAAGTTTTATTGTTAAAGAAAATCATAGTTTTGAAATATAATCCATTTTTGATTTAAAAACATAATGCTCTGAAATGGAGCGATTGAAGCGTTTGCACGAGATCTGCATTTAAAAATCAAATTACTCTATTGATATTTTGAGCTTAAAATTTATTTGATGATTGCAATAATTTTAACAATTTCTAATAAAATAAAACTGGAATATAATTTAGAAATAAATTTTAAAAAGACGAAAAAATATGCGAAACTATTTAGCGTCTCACATATTCGAACCTGCTCTATCAGCAATCTACTGAAAACACTGGTACTCAATCCATCATATCAAAAAATTCCGTGGCGCCATCTTTATTTAAGATTCTATTAAAATAGCATAGTTTGTAATAGGTTGTGTTTCTAGTCTAAAGCAAAGGTATTGCTATTAATTGGAACAATTTATGCACATGAGCAAGATGAGCAATTAAAAATTGTAATAGTCTTTGATACAGTTTAAAATTTATTTCTTGTAACAATTGTGGAATTGTACAATTTTAATAATTAATAGTGATATAAAAATTAGGCTGGAATCTAATTTAACAAAGAAT